>ML789492.1:457774-476856 GCA_009831015.1 Picea engelmannii | reverse complement strand
ATATATCACTGTATCATATTAATTGAAAGAGAAACTTACAACCAGAGCCTTGATGTCGTAAGGTCCCTTCCTACTGTCCTTCGTTCCCCACACACTTCTTGCTCCAAGGATTCTGAAACCATAGATCTGATAGCTACTCACAACTTATCTTGACAAAGAAAATCTCAAATCCACTCTAATCAAGCTAATAATTCCAAGCCAAAGAACCAAAAGCTCAAGCTAATCTACAAGCTAACTTTCTCCATGAGAACTCCTCTCTTTTTATAAGTTGAAGAGGATAAGGTGAGGAGGTTAGGATGATCCCACTAAATCATGAAAGCGAGTAAGATCCAAACCATTCGGATACCACCTCACCATAGAAGCTTCTCCTTCTAGAAGATTCACGAAAACGCTCATTTTTCCCACGTGCTGGAATGTTCGCACCCTAGCTATAGTGCAACCTGCGAACTGTTCGCACCCTGGCTATAGTGCAACCTGCGAGAATTGGTCATTCTCGCACCCTGCCTATATAGAAACCTGCAAACATCCCTTTTTATAAGGTTTTTACATAGGAAAATGCAACTTCTTTTCTCAGGAAAAGTTCTTCTCCCTTCTCTCTTTAGGAACTCAGGCCACTGTGACCCCTCTGAAGGCAACAGATAGGTTTACATCATTAACGATCATAGGGATGACGAAAATAATGTGTAACAAGGAGTGACTTCCGATGCTAACAGATTTGTAATCAACAGATTTGTTACACTATATGTGCCAAAAATAGGTGGTTATATACATCTGATGAGTATAGCATAAAGAAGAAACATTCAAAACTCAATACTCTGCCTTTCACACAGTTTTAAAAATTAGAAAGAAAATCTTGCAAACAAAATCTTAACAATTATGCATTCAAAAGATCTTGCTCAGATAATGACTTTTCCATTTACAATCTCATGAAATGGAAATATGTAATTTGAGTCAGTTATCTATAGCTACTACTCTTAACAACGACTAACAAGCAAATATGGGGACACTTCAACGATAACACTCTTCACACAATTCAAAATCTAGAAAGAAAAACTGATCAACAAATGTATAATTCAAAATTCTTGTTCAGGGGATGGATCTGCTCATTATAGGCTCATGAAAGATAGAGATGGGCTATGATTCTATCTCTTGGAACAACCACACAATCAATCATTAACATTCTGGAAATGTAATTGAACTAAAAGAACTACTAGACAGAATATAAAGACTCCATTGTAAGCGCATGTAAGGTGAGAGATGGAGGTCTTGATTGTGCCTGTTCTTGCAAGATGTAACCTAATCAATTATGGAAGGAAACTCTAAGTGTGATGTAATACTCCATTAAAGGCTTGTTTGTGGTGAAATATGGAGATCCAACTTGTCCCTAGGTTTGTAAAATAAAAACAAACACTAAAGCATTTAATCTAACAAATGCATGCACTTAAATCGAATTATTGTTCTCACATACTCACACAAAGATGTGAAATCATTACTCAGAAATCATTACACTCATAGATATCATATTAGACACACAACTCTCACTTACTCAAAATTACCACACATCCATGTGACCTGCTATTAAAGGTATCACTGAAACATGACAAGGGTAGAATTAGATGTTGTAATCAAACATAAAATTACTTTGTTCACACAAAAAAAAAACAAGAATCATATTCACAATTAATTACAAAGAGGCTTACCTTGACGGTGGGCCCTTGCCATTCCAACAAGGAAACTCTTAAGAGAAACTTCTAGTAGATATGATGTAAATGCACACATATAATCCATAAACTGAAATTATATCATTACTTGAGAAATAGGTGTACAACCAACCATCTTCAAAAACCAACCCTACAACATAACAATTCTTTCTTCTTCAAGAACCAATCTTACAGCATAATAATTTATCCCCTTTCCTCGGACCTATGAGGTCTTATTTATACATAAAATCCATGGCAGAATGGATGAAACCGAATCCCCAAATTAAGAAAACAATTTTTACAATTTTAGGATAAATCCCAAAAATCTGGGTTTTTCATCAATTTGGGCAGATTCGAGTTAGAGATCCATCCATATCTTCTAAAAAAATTCGAATTTTGTAAAAGTGCCTACGCGTTACTCAATTTTACACATTCTAGACAAAACTCATTTCGTATAATTTCTAGATCTAATTCCATGTACATGAAAATCGAGGCGCAAGTTGGTAGTTTGAGATTTTTTTTTTCATAATCATTCACCCTGAGATGCAATTCCACGCGTGTGACATGGGTGAATTCTGACCCACAATTATGCATGTAAACATTTCTCTGGACAAAACCCATGTCCCCGATTTTATTCTAGAATCATTCCAAAATTTCAAATTATTTCTAGTACCGGACTAGCACAGTTGGTACCAGACTAAAACAAGTGGTACTGAAATCCTGTAGGTAGGGGTTTAGTACCGGACTAGAACAGTCATAAATATGGGTATCGGACCAGTGCAACAGTAGTACCAGAACATTCGCAGAGCTGGTACTGGTTCAATGTAGAGTATTTGTACCAGAAGAGGCGCAGAGTAGTGGTACCAGAAGAAGCGCAGACTTACCGGAATAGGCACGGACTGGTACTGGATCAATCCAGAGCTAGTATCGGATGAACACAGAGGTAGTACCAAATCACTGCAGTGTTGGTACTGGATCATGTGGGGTACCGGATCAGGCAGAGTACCAGATCAGTTGCTTGTTATAGTACCAGACCAACGGAAGGACTGGATGAGGTGATGCCCTGTCATGAAGATGCTAAATAATAGTCAAAGTAATTAGGAGCATAATAATCAATCATTTAATTCCAATTTAATCAAGAAAATAAAACAAATCATGTTTTAACATAGGTTACCTCTCTATGCACATGGACAAGGTCACAAAGTAGGTTTGTGGAGGAAATAGACAACATATGCACATGTGAGAGGTAAAATTGACTCAGATAGAGGATAATATAGGGTAATAGAGGTGTCAAAATGGAGACTCAACATTCCCCCATGCTTAAGTCATTGCATGTCCTCATGCAACAATGATCTTCAAAATTTCAAAATTGATGGTACTACTCACTCGATCAAGCATTCCCTGACGTTCCACCCTTTTTCAACTCCTAAGTTCTCTTTTAAGTAACCTGCTATACAATATAAACTTCCTAGCCTATTCTTCACACTTCTTACCCATCAAAAAGAAGTTATGATGGAAAAGTGGAGTCATGAGTAAAAGATTAGATCTGTTAGTGATTTGATGTTAAGTCTTATCCAATATGTTGTGGATCATAGTTAGGAGAAAGGGCTGGATGTGACTATAATATGATTATAGGATAGTGGCCAAGAGTTTTCATAATGACTTTGACTAATAGGCCCCCCTAACTAGAATTATTTTAAAATAAAAGTGATATAAGGATAGTTTAGAACTCATTTGAAGAGAGGAATGCATAAAAGAATACATCCCAAGATGATTAACTCGTTTCTTATCCAAGTTTTTAGAGATGAAGTTCTTCTTGCTTAGGTAAGGTGAATTACATATATTGAGGGTCCCACTTTCATGCAAACCTATTTATTTTAAAGATAGAACATTAAAGTGGATACTTGAAGGTTCTTAGGAAAATCATTCGAGAGATATAAAGGTCATCTCCTAGCCTTGATTTGATAATGATTTCTTTAGAATGAGACCCAAGGGTTTTTGTTTAATTTTTAGGTGTGCCACTGCCAGTTTATGTTTTTCAACTCCCTTTACCTGGCATAGCCCTGTTTCCAGTTGGCATGTTCAGTACCCTGATGGGTTTACCTTAGTACCATACAATCATGGCCCCGCTGCTAGCAGGCCTATTTAGTACCTCGATGGGTTTACTTGTACTCCCTGATACTTCCTTTTTATTATATTACTCAAAATATTTAGAATGATGTATATTGTTCGTTGACAGTTTTAGAGTATAAGGAAAGCAGGTGGTACGATAGTGTTTTAGAGTTATTAGGCACATAATTAACTTCTTACAATTATCCCAAGGGTGACATCATCCACATTAGACTTAAATATCCTATATTCAATGCATAATGGAACATCTCAGATAATGACTACAAGGTCCCTCTAGTTAATCCTACTAGGGTTCTCATGAAAGTTCATTGAGGTTTTTCAAGGGTAGTCTGGCACATGAGGTTTTCATCAATACCTCCCAAGAGAAACTTGTAAAGATAAACTTGGATAAGAACTTGTTGAATCAACTAGGTTAGTATTAGACATAATGGTGTCACCACTTTTCAATGGATATTTCAATTAGCAATCACTTTTTCAAAATGATTAGGTAATAAGACAGGTGCACCCATTATCATATAGATCTAAATATGAAAATATCTTCTTAAAGGATAGCAAGGATGATTCATTTAGGGGTGAGTGTAGAAATGTAGGAGGAAGATGTACATGAGAGTAAAGAACAATTCAACACGAGATTTAAATGATCCTTGATAGAAAGAACATGAAAATATTAGCCCATAGCTCCAATTACCTGAAGTGAAATCAATGTTAAGCACATGAAAAAGATCATATCACTTTGGCATCAGTACTAGATAAGTAATGGAGCAGGTTTCTGCAGTATCGAAACAGATAGTACTAGAACATGACGGTACCAGAACATAATTTTGTTCTACCGGAACAGAGCAGTATCGAAACATAATTCTGCAGTACCGTAACAGAATTCTGTAGTACCAAAACATAGAAGGAGGCAGAAACAAAGTGACATGATGGATGATTTTTTCTCATTCATGAAGACATCCACTTCAAAAAGGAATTCAATGATAATAGGATGGATGCATTGGTAATCTTAGCAAACAAGAGTGGAATACACATGGAAATTTCACTTAAAGGAATAATGATGGTGATATTGATAGCTTAAGATGGAAACTGTATATGAAAATAACCAAACATTTTAGAACATAATTTATATAATCCTTAATGGAAAGAATGTAATAACTAGCTCATACATCCATTCCCTAAAGTGTGCTTTGTTTAAACAAGGGCAATATCAAGTATAGAACAATTTTACCAAAATCCCACCACTAGTACTAGACCACAAACTTAGTACTGGACCCCACAGGCTTATGGCACGATGTTGGATCATGGCATTATGACATTTCTTCACCATATAAATAGAAAGAGTGAAATTGGTCATGTTAGAGGTAAAATTACCTCATACTCTCAACATTTCAGGTGTATATGAATGATTTCTATACGAGGAGATGTATACGAGGGCTTGTAGAAGTTCATGGTAGGGAGTGTGAAATAATTGAGGATGAGAGAATGTATGAGAGTAACCACATGTTTAATACATAATTAGTCTAATTTCTTAATAAAATGAAAAAATGTTGAGTTTATACATCCTATTACTTGAAGAATTTATAGCGAGCAGTAAAAACATTGAGTATAGGATAAGGACTACCAACACCTCATTACCAGTACCGTATCACAACTTAGTACCCGACGACTTCTTAGTGTTGGACCACTACAAAGATTTGTTGTAGTACCGGACCAACACAAACCTTCTCCTTTAGTATCGAATGAACATAGGGGTCAATTTTTTGCAGTACCATAACAACACAAAGAGAATACTTACAGTATCAAAATAGCACAGAGATCTTATCCAGTACTAGATGAACACAAAAAGAATATTTGCAGTTCTGGAATAGCACAGAGATGTTATCTAGTACTGGATCACCACAAAATTTCATTCTGGTACTCACTGAGAATTGGATAAGGTACTTGGTGGCATATTCTGCAAACTAGAATTTGTAGGCTTCTCCTTGTGGCTGGCATACTCTGAGTATCAAGCTCTAGAAGATGCTAGCAATTATTGTTGTTGCAGGAAGAAACATATGAATTTGTTATGTTGAAGTATCATGCTAAAAAAAATGTAATGAGCACACTAATATAGGAATGTCAAGATTGCAACAGAAGTGTCATACAATGATTGGGTTCCAAGTTCTATAACAAGAAAGAAAATGTAGTTGGGCAACCTCCTTTTGAGATGCAGAAACCTCCTCTTTTTGGAACCAAACTAACCACTTCTTATGTTGCTACTTCCATTTTATTAGAAAATAAATCTAACTACTACTGTCTCAGCAGCCACTTCCCCATGCCTAAGGTTTTTAATGGCCTCGTGCAAACAATGTGAGAGGCTAAAAAAAGGTTTCTCAGAGGGTTGCGAACATTTGATAAAAATAAACCAATAGAACTAATTAAAACTAGATTTTTATTCATGCTTACAAATAGAAAATTCAGGGAAAATGTCAAAACTTGAATTATTAGTTATGAATACAATCATTTGGAATTAACATTCAGTTTTAATTTCTATTAAAAATATCACTTAATCGATCATCCTTGTGAAATAGTGGTCTTAAAATAGATAGGTAAGGATAAATCACTAATGCATCATTTTTTTTAACAACTTAAGGAAAAAGAAGAAATTTGAAGAAATAGGTCATGAAGCACTCCCTTAAGTGTTATATTCCATTAACAAGGATGCCTTCTCCACTTTTGAAACCCTTCCAGTATTATGTTTACATTCAGAGGATGAAGAGATTCCCTTCTCATAGAATTCCAAACAAAATCATCATAACTTTTAGAAAGAAAACTACGATAGGAACGAAAGATCTTAAATTGATTTCTTTATTAGATTTTGACATTCCCATTTATGAAAAGTATGAAAGATAGGTTGCATTGCACTTATATGCAACATTTATTTATTTATTTACTATCCTACTCTAATTGAACAAAATAAAGTTTCCTTCAAGTATAGGAATACTTCCAGTGAAGCCATGTGCTTAACAGGGTTAGAAATATATCCATACTCGGGTTTAAAAGATAAATTTTAATGCATACCAGAGTATGAAGGACCAAATGGTTTGATTATGAGATCAATAAATAATGAAAAATAAAAGAGTGGTGTGACCTAATAACTAATTGAAACCATATTTCAATAGGATCACTATATTCTAGTTTCCCTTCTTTGTTTAGCTCACACTAAATGTCTTCTTGTCCCATGCTATGCAGATTATCCTCTTCAAGATGATCAGTCTTTGGAGTACATACAGGATCTGCTGAGAGGTATGTTGAGAACTCCCCAATCTCAAGTTCCAATGGTTTCTCTCCATTGAATTCTATCCATGATTCTTTATTCTCCTCAAAAAATTGACAAGAGGAATCCGACGGGACTTCTAAATCTTCCTGTGGAGAGACAACTAAATTCTTGACTGTTGTCAGTGTATGATATTATTGAGAGGTAGATATCCCAGATGCAGCTAGAAAGCAAGAATGTTCTTGGAGGAACATTCTTCAAGCTCTTGATCATCCTTGAATTACTCTAGCTGGTTGATTATCCCTGTCTTGCAACACAAATTAGTACTCGAGGGTTCTTACAGCACCCCAAAAATGATTTATCATCAAAGATCTGAATTTTAAAACTATTTGCAAAAATAAAACACACCAAACTTGAACTCCTTGCATTACTGGGACCCTGTTGTCACCAGGTTATCTATTCGCACAAGCTAGCCCATCATGAAAACACAATTTTGCATAAAAGAAGGAAAAACACACTTGCATTAAAAGAAGAGAGGACAACCTAACTTTGCAGCAACCCCACCAAAGTGGAATGTGTGGGCTCTTCCCTCATGCCTTATCATCTTCTATCCACCCTTAGTTCATCCATAAAATCAAATCAAAATCATTGAAGCAATTTGATTCAAATACTACCTATTACCGTTTACAGCTCCCTGTCAACGACGCCAAAATGTTGATGCAATTATATGCATAATATATTACCAAACATAAATTATCAATTGCGATTCATAATCAATAGAGTTGTTACACTATATGTGCCAGAAACATGTGGTTTATCTACTTCTGATGAGTATAGCATAAATAAGAAACATTCAAAACCCAATACTCTGCCTTTCACATAGTTTTAAAAATTAGAAAGCAAAACATGAAAACAAAATCTTAATAATCATCCATTCAAAGATCTTGCTCAAATAATGACTTGTCCATTTACAAGATCGTGAAATGGAAAGATGGACTTTGACTCAGTTATCTATAGCTACTACTCTTAACAATGACTAACAAGCAAATATGGGCACACTTCAATGATAACAATCTTCACACAATTCAAAATCTAGAAAGAAAAACTGATCAACAAATGTATAATTCAGAATTCTTGTTCAGGGGATGGATCTGCTCATTAGAGGCTCATAAAAGATAGATATGGGCTATGATTCTATCTCCTGGAACAACCACACAATTAATCATTAACATTCTGGAAACTTCACTGAACTAAAAGAACTACCAGGCAAAGTATAAACACTCCATTGTAAGCGCATGTAAGGTGAGAGATGGAGGTCTTGACTGTGCCTGTATTTGAAATATGTAACCTAATAAATTATGGAAGGAAACTCTAAGTGTGATGGAATACTCCATTAAAGGCTCATGTATGGTGTAATATGGAGATCCAACTTGTCCCTAGGTTTGCAAAATAAAAATAAAAAGAACTAAACCATTTAATCTAACAAATGCATGCACTTAAATCGAATTATTGTTCTCACATACTCACACAAACATATCAAATCATTACTCATAAATCATTACACTCATAGATCTCATATTACACACACAACTCTCACTTACTCAAAATTACCACACATCCATGTGGCCTGCTATTAAAGGTATCACTGAAACAAGCCAGGGGTAGGATTAGGTGATGTAATCAAACATAAAATTACTTTGTTCACACACACAGAAAATAAGAATCATATTCACAATTAATTACAAAGAGGCTTACCTTTATTAGGTCGGGGGCCCTTGTCATACCAACAAGGCAACTCTTAAGAGAAACTTACATTATAAATGATGTAAATGCACACATATAATCCATAAACTGAAATTATATCATTACTTGAGAAATAGGTGTACTACCAACAATCTTCAAAAATCAACCCTACAACATAACAATTCATTCTTCTTCAATAACCAATATTACAGCATAATAATTCCTCCCCTTTCCTCAGACCTATGATGTCTTATTTATACATAAAATCCATGGAGGAATGGATGAAACAGAATCCCCAAACTAAGAAAACATTTTTTACAATTTTAGGATAAATCCCAAAAATGTGGGTTTTTCATCAATTTGTGCAGATTCAAGTTAGAGATCCACCGATATCTTCTAAAACAATTCGAATTTTGAAAAAGTGCCCGCGATTTACTCAATTTTCCACATTCTAGACAAAACCGATTTCGTATAATTTCTAGATCTGATTTCATATGCATGAAAATCTAAGCGTGAGTTGCCAGTTTGAGATTTTTGTTAATTTTTGTAGAATCATTGCCCCTGATCTGGAGGTCCACATGTGTGATATGGGTGAATTATATCTCATTGATCCGCATGTAAACATCTCTCTGGAAAAACCCATGTACCTATTTTTCTTCTAGAAGCATTCTAAATTTCAAATTATTTCTATTACCGAACTAGCACAGTTGGTACCGGACTAGAACAATTGGTACTGGAATCCTGTAAGCAGGGGTTTAGTATCGAAATAGCACAATCATAAATCTAAGCACCGGACCAGCGCAATAGTAGTACCAGAATAGTCGTGGAGGTGGTACTGGATCAACGAAGAGTATTGGTACTAGAAGAGGCATAGAGTAGTGGTACCGGAATAGGCGCAGACTGGTATCGAATCAATGCAAAGCTAGTACCAAATGAACACAGGGGTAGTATCGGATCACTGTAGTTTTCGTATTGGATCAGACGAGGTACCAGATCGGGCGGAGCACCGGATCAGTTGCTTTTTGTAGTACCGGACCAACAAAAGTACCATATGAGGTGATGCCTTGTCATGAAGCTACTAAATAATAGTCAAAGTGATTAGGAGCATAATAATCAATCATTTAATTTTAATTTAATCAAGAAAATAAAAAAAATCATGTTTTAACAGAGGTTACCTCTCTATGCAGATGGACAAGGTCACAAAGTAGGTTTGTGGAGGAAATAGACAACATATGCACATGTGAGAGTTAAAATTGACTCGGATAGAGGATAATATCGGGTAATAGAGGTGTCAAAATGGAGACTCAACATAAGTCTTCATAACTTCCGATAGGGTAGTATTGTTCCTTAATAGCATCCCTGAAGGATTACCAGGTGTTCATGATTGTAAATAATGAGGGTTCCTATGTTTCCTTTTTCTCACAGAAAGTTTCCCACTGATCTTTGACATGGGGAATGAATTTGAGGAGCACAAAATTAATCTTTTCTCTATTTGAAAAGTTATGGACATAAAAATACCCTTCTATTAGATTCAGCCACTTGTCTATGGCATCTACATCCATCTGACCTTCAAATATATGAATATTGAAGTTGATTTGTACCTTGAATGGTGTGACGCCTCCACTCGAGGAAGATGTCTTGCCTGTTGGTAGTCGTCGAAGGATTTGCGTGAAACTATACATCATCTCATTCCTATGTTGCATGAGGGATTCCTCAAGCAAAATTTTGAAAGGATCTCATGTCCCGTCATCTTTATTTTCTCCTAGCATGAGAGGTCACTTCGGCGTGCGAGAGATTTTGTCCTCAAGAGAAACAAGCTCAAGACCCAATTCTTTGTACCCTGACCTCATTGGGGACATGCATTAAGATGATAAGGAGAAGACCGGTCTGATACCACTGATCTAGATTTTATGAGCAGAATAAAAAGAATACATATTATTAAAATATGCTTAACAAAAAATAACAGAGATACAATAAAAATGGTTTTCTATTCAATAAGGAAATAAGCTAAAACTGTAAAATGCAGCGAAAAATAATCATGCTAGAATGGTGTCGGCTTATCTCTAAGAAGAGATGTGATGGTTGAGCCCATTCATAAGAATATGGCTACAATGAGGCTTTGAAGGCATTTTTACAATAAAGATGAATGCCAAAACCCTATACATACAAAAACCTAACCCTAGGAAATGAACCACCAAAAGTCATGTGGGCCCCGTTGGGGTAAGTTAGTACATCAACTTCCTGGGGTCGTAACTTTTATATACGATATCCATTTTAGGCGCACGATAGCCTGTTGGAAACATCTAACCAAGAAGAAATATTTTTTACTATCCCAGATTAGAGCCTTCGGTAATCACTTGGGCCCCAAATCCCCAAAAAATGTCGTTTAGGGCCTCAAACCGACCACGGAAGTTTGGAACCCGAAAAACTGTCGAAAAACTACCAAGGTGGAAAACTATTTTTCAAGCCAGTGGAATAGGTGGGTGGCCACCGATATCCACCTGGATCAGTTACAATCCTCTCAACCCAAAAATTCCCAAATACAAGACAAGTGTAAGCTTCTCCAATTACATGCATTTTCACAATGGTAGGAATACAAGGTTTACCCAAATGGTAGAATAGTTTGTCCTACAACCAAAATCTTTTCACCTACAATCCATGGATTAGCCTCTCAAATACATCTTTGAAGACTTTGTCAAAATCATATTTTCCAACATAACTTACATGAGAATTCTTCAAAACAGTAGATCAAAAACAATGAGGTCTAAAAAGTATATATTCTCTCATCGAATTTGTACTAGTAGAGATAGTATTGGTGCAGGATCGATCTCATCTCCCCACTAAAAGACCTATTTCATCTCAAGAAATTCATTTTTATGTAAGGGATTAAAAGGATCGAGAGCATTATACTTATCAGGCTCTTTGGTTTTTACAATCGTAAGCACAAGGTTCTTACAAGCATGTATGGATCTCTTTATTTGATCTGCACTAATAAGTGATGGGTTCACTTCTATGATATGAGCTCTAACAATGTATTCCACTCCATCTTTTGGGAGATGGTATTTGTTCTCTTTCTGGAAGAATATGGTTTTTCTATTGTAAAGATAAGGATTTCCTAATACACTTCCATAGATATCCAAAGGAACCACATCCAAATTAATGAACCTCATCTATCAACTTAGCAGCAATAGCAAAACTCAATATACACTGACTGGTAACCTGAACTTTTGCATTTTCATGCACTCAACCAAGAGGATAAGGTTTCTGGTGAGGTGTTGTGGTTAATCCCAATTTATTTACAATATCTTCAAATATCAAGTTAACTCTTGAGCTCGGATAAAACAAATTTTCCACTTTTATGTGATTGGTCACTACTCTTATGTGGAATAATTCACTTCTTTTATCATTTTCAAGAGACAGAATTTAAAAACTTGAACTAGCATGCAAGGAAACTTTACCTTGTAATCCAACGGCTGTGATATTTTCTTCATAACCTGAGTTCGAACCTAATTCTTGTTGCACATTAGAAACAATTTCCTGCTTCCTTTGGCCACCAAATCACTACGGTCTTAACTCTAGATCCAACTTCCAACAATGCTCATCATCATGCCCATCTTTTTTTCAGTGAGTGAAAGATAATTTTTCTCCCTCTTTATTTTTTGTAGTTGTCCTCTTATCATTTCCTTTTCATTTCCTTTTGATCTTCCTGTACATTCTTCCCCATGCTTTCAAGGTGATTTTCTTGCACACACACCTCATCTAATTGTGTGGGGTTAATTAATAATAATGTATGTCGAATGTAACTGTGAAGTGCACCAATATAATTCATCAAAGTTTCATGAGAATCTAAAGGAATATTCAATGCAAGGGTTTGTTTCCTAAATTCCTCTGTGAAACTCTAAACACTCTAACCTTCACCCTATCTTAGATTTTTCCATTCCATCATGGTTTTTTGAACATAACCGAGTGGATAAAATTGATTTTTCAACGCAATTGTAAATTCAGACCATGAAGAAGGATGTTTACCATTATGTTTGCTACCTTTCTGAAGTTTTCTCTCCCACCATACAAGGGTTGTACCTTCCGGTCGAAGAGAATCCAACTGGATCTTCACCTCTTCCTCTTCAATCTATTGTACATGACAGTAAACTTTGATTTATCTAGTCCAATTATCAAGATTCTCTACATTATCTTCTCCATTAAACATGGGAAAATTAAATTTCACATCTAGTTTCAACAATGGCTTTTTATAATTACTTAGATGAAAAATAGAATGATGAGAATGAGAGGAAGAGGAAGAAGAGATTGAAATTGAATATGGTGATGGAGGCTCAGGAGGGTCTTCTCCATTTTACTAGTTCACATTATCCTCTTCTTTAACTTTCTTCTTCTTCTCCTTCTTTGTCATTCTCTTCCTGTAATCTGCAAACAATTTTTCTACCATATCTAACATGTGGTAGAAATCCTTGTGAAAATTCTTCTCATAATATGTACGAAGTTCTTCATCTCCCATTTTCCTTCTTCGAGTTACATGTCCAGTCTCTGAGTTAAAATTCTTAATTTTTCCTACACCTACTTTGAGCTTGGAACTGGTAATCATTCACACTCGCAATTCGAGTCAAAGAAGACTTCTCTAATACCAACATGATCTAAGATATTTTCATCAATGAATTATTAAAAGAATTACATTAAAGAGTGTAAATGAAAGCTTATGTGCAACATCATTAAAGAGGACATAATCATGGATAAAAGGTGAGAAGGAGAGAAAGACACAAGACATGATAACGGAGTTCGTCCAAAGAATGGACTACATCTCTAGGCCCGCTTCAAAGTGGAAAGGCTTTATATTATCTCAGCAATAAAAATTGGCATAAATACATAATTATACCTCAACTCTCAAAATTTTCCTTCAGATCCACTGCTCCAATGCAAAATCTAACTATACCAGTGAATTCTTCGCGAAGAGTAGTGCAAAATCGACTGTCAAATCATCTCAATCTGACATCGTCACCTCCATGCCCCTACTGGGCTCTTTGCCTCAAAATTTGTGCCACTCTAGCCTACAATAATGACTGAACCTGCATGAAAAATTTTGTTGTACAAAACTCTGGCGCAAACCCTTGTTGCATGGAAAATACTAGGTTTAAATGCAAAATCATGGATGGAATTTACCAATTCTGTTGTTTGGTCCGTTGGTAAATGGTATAACATTGGATTTTATGGTTGGGGATGTCCTGGGGTCAAACCTGTTAGCACTTGGTAAATTTCCTAGAGGCTGAAAAAGAAGAAATCTACTAAGGTAACCTTATCCAACCACTTTAAAGCTGGGATCTAGCCCTTCCAGCTTCAGAGAGGGATCTCTCTATTTGATTTAGCTTTGTTTTAATTTCAGATATTAGGCTAGTTAAAGGAATTGTTGGTTTTGTTGTAAAGGGTTTTTAAAGTTGGTTGAGACAAACTACACATCCATTGGGCTATGGGGTCGACATTTAATCAAATCTGAGAAATAACCAGAAACGCCAAAGAAGGTTTTCACAGGGTGAGGTAATACATTCACTGGATCTTTTAATAATTAAAATGATGAATGGAAGAATAGATGAGGAAAATAACTTACTAACAAGCAGTTAAGAATTTCTTAATTGAAGATATTAGAAGATAAACATTTAAATCTTTAGAATCGGAAACAGGGTATCAAAGATAAATCCTGCAACATAACGCTATTCGTAAAGATTAGATTCAGAAAACAAAATGAATACAGAGAAAGAAAACATTTAACTTAGAAAATCACATCACCAGTGAACATACGCAAGAATCCTGTAAAATGCCTCTTCTTTATTAATGGTGGATCTCTTCAAAAATGATACAGTTTGATAGCAATAGGGTGTGCGAATCAACAACCCTCAATACTTCTTAAAATGAAGTATTTATAATACAAAATACAAGCGTTCTTGTTATAACTGATCACGACGTGCTCCTACTATTTTTAGACTAACTAACTTAACTAATCAAAACTGTTTTGATGACTCAATACAACTGTATGCTGAATTTCTGGGGTAGGCCATTGGCGAGGTGCCTCCGCAACCTCTTCTGATAGGACAGGTGACTGGATGTGACAGCTCATCTGCTGGTCTAGTAGATCACACAGTTCTTCCCATCTGATATGACCTGGCACTGTGACTTTAAGCAATCTCCGATACACTTCATCCATGTCTGTGTACTTAGAAAATGTAGGCTTGATGATGAAAATGTGCTTAATCTCATGATGGATACTAATATCCAACTGCAAGGCATCCATGAATTCTCTTCCTGTGATGCTTCCCTGTATACCTGCAAACTTAGAACTGTCCTTAGACACTTCAGTCAACCTTTTCTTATAATCAGGGAGTGTCATTAACTTGTCATTAATGACCTTCATACCAGGCAGGCCCTTCCTTTGCAGAGCATCTATCTTATGGAAAAACTTATGCACTCCTTGATCCATGACTTGGATCTTTTCCTCAAGCTGAAGCATGAGACCTCTTTTGGTTAGAACTCTTTTCACCTCCAATATAGTCTCTGTCCTATCCTCAATTTTCAATTCTTCGAGTTCCTCTTGGGTCTTGGAATTCAGGAACCTTATGATTTCATTAGCTTGTGCTGGCATGTCTCCCAGATTCGCTCTGATTTTCTCCATAGCCTGTTTGCTCCTCTCGAGAAACTCATTTTTTTCAAACATGATTTGAACCATTGGACAGATTTCATTTATGGACTTGGAAATATCAGTCCACACGATCTCTTTGACCTCAGCCAAAGTTTTTGCTGCCATTGTCTATTTCTGGAGCTGCTATAACTCCTTCCTGATTTGCTCATTCACCTGTTTCTCCTTGGACAGACTTGTCTGGAAAGAAGTCTTTAGGTCTTGGAGGTTTTCCACTTCTTTCTTAAGCCTGCTAATTTCGGACTCTTGCAAGTTCATCCTCTCCATGGACTTGGCAAGGTCTGTTGCTCCTTCTGGTAGGGGTACTATTGTTGCAGATGGAATGATTGTCACTGTTGTTGTGCTCACTCCTGCAATTGGGATAGCACTCAATGGAATGCCTTCCATTGGCTTTGCCTACTCTATCTCCTTGAGCAGTCTCTCCATCTCTGCCTCCATCTCCTTTAACTAAGCATTCTGCTCCAGGAGTAATTTCAGCATCTCATCCTTTTCCCCTTCCTTTTCAGCTATTTCCTTTGCCTGTGGGTCCTCTGTTGGAGGGAGATTTAGTTGTTTTCTCAATGAGGTGATGTCAACATTTTTCTTTTTAATCATCTGTTCGGCAGCCTTGACGTTCGTCGGGTCGTAACCGGTCTTGAAGACTAGCTCCTCCAACGTCTTTATCCTGTTGTCTTTTGCAAAAGAAGATAATTTTTCTAACTTAAGGTGGGTCTGGGCATTGTTCAAAGCTATCCGAAACTTTGATGCAGAAGTTGAAGCGTGGGCCAAAGTGTGGAAAATCATCTCCCCCGTTTTCTTGTGCAGATCCATCTGATCTGCCAGATGCACATCCTTTGCTTGAAACTCGAACGTGGCCCTCTTGGAATCAGATATCACCTTGGGATCAGGCACTTGTGCTTGGAGGAAGGCCATATGCATCCTACCCTTTTCTGTATCAAATGTTGAAAGAAGTCTATGTTGGGCTGTGGATGACTGCTTCTGGAATTGTGCATAAGTGTTGCTGGTGAGCGTCTGGTTCTTCTTCTTGATCAAGTCATATTTTTCAAAAATGCCCAACTTGGGCCCAATATTGCTTGGCGGAGTATCCAAGGGAGAATCTGTGGATTTTAATGCTTTTGTTACTTCCTTAAGCTGACTAGAGCCGAAAGGTAAAGTGAATTGCTTGGCCCCAGTGGTGGTCACTGTGGTAGTCACTGTGGTAGCTTCTACTGTTGTGCCGGGCGTTGAGACTGTCTTCGGCTTCTTGGAGTGAATTTGGAATTCCTCTGATGACACCTCTGTTACAGAAGGAGATGACTCTTGTCGGGGTCTCTTCTCCTTGAGGACCTGAGGTGTGGTAGCGGGTAGCGCACTTGTTGAGGACACCTGCTGTTCCAAGTCCAGCAAAGTGTCAGGCAGCCATACTGTTTGATTCGCAAATTTATCGATCTCTGGCTTGGGCTCGTGAGCATACAGGGCATTTTTGTTTTTCACCCTCATGTCTGAAATGATCCCATTTGGATCATAGTGCCAGATAAAACTCGTAGATAATTTCATCTCCTTCAAAATGCGATCTGCTTCTTCCCCTGCACCTCGGTTATTGCAGATGAAAGGACCAATTTGTCCCTTGATTCTCAATTGTTGCTTTTTCTTAAGGGAAACAAAATGAATATCATCAGAATTCATAATCTGCCTTATATATTCTAATGCAAAAATCCTTACCGGTACATATCGAGGCAGTTTATAAGGCGCCAATTCACATCCAAAGACTCTGATTTCTGTGTGATTCTGGCATAAATACCAGTCTCCTGTCTGAACGTTGTCCGAGAGATGCAGGATTCTTTGGACTTCATCATTTATTCGTGGCTCAGGCATGCCACGCAACATACTCATCATAGGGTGGTAGAACTGGTCAATGAATGTTGTGAAATCGTATTCGACATAATTATATTTCAGGAGAGAAGTCCACACTGTGACTAGCTGGGGCTTCCCGTCGGCGTCCATCTTCTGCATGGAGAAATTGAACCTGTCGGCTTGGAAATAGACGAACATGTAAGCCAGGATGGATGAGTACCTAAACATGCCTTCTGTGGAAAAATTTATGAACTGCTCATGGATATTATTGGCCAAGAAGGTGTTGTAGTCGAACTACATGGTTGGTTGTTTGTCGTTTGAGAAGATGGATAGAAAACCCAGGATGGGCTCATCTACCCACTGATCAGAATAGTATCCAAGCAGGGCACACAGAGAAGAAATAATTTGATTTCCTCTGGTGGAAAACATGGAAGAAGGATACGGGGGATTGGTGGATGGGAGCGGAGCGGAAGTGGGAAGAAAAAGCTCGAAAATCTGAGCTCTCTGTGGGAACGTCATTTTCTGGTAAAGCTTGGTGAGGATTTCTAAATTAAAGGGGGACGCAGATTTCGCTCGGGTAATTTGTAACATCTAGTCGATATCTTCAGGGGTGATGAAGAAAAGAACATCTCCAGATGAGGAAAGGATGGCTTTCTGGTCAGGGACGTAGTGGGCCTGGAATTGGAGGGCAAACTCGAGGAAATTATGAATCTGGGGGAAGAGATACAGTGGCAAATTGGACTCCCAGAGTCCAATTTCATCGCTCTGGTCCAGGAAAACCTCCTAGAGCCACGACTGGAGATCAAAGAAGTTGAAACTACATATAGTATCGACTATCAAGCGATCTTTATTGACCAGGGGAATTTTATCCAGGTCAACCGAAGGAGGAACGAACGGATTCTCTTCCTCTTCAGCTTGCTTTGTCTTGGACACCATTTCGGCAATTGTACCTGCAATAAACAATGCGTTAGTGGGGTTGACTGACTGTAGATGAAAGCGATGCGGGAGCAATGGAGGAATAGAAGGTTTCTGGCGCGATGAATGAATAACGAATACAAAGGGAAATAGTTGTTTTATTCAAAAATGGGTCGATTGGACGCGGGAAAACGGTCAGCGTGACAACGGGTATGTCATCCAGTTATTAATGGACAACGGGCCACTAGGGATGAAGTGGCAGATGACGGTGGCCAAAGCATATGGAGGAGTGACGTGGAGGCAGGTGATTGGAGGTAAAAGTTGTCGAAGGGGGCTGGTCATGAATGGAAAGGGTAAGGCCTGACAGCAAGGACTGACAGCAGTTATGGGATGGGACTCAGACCCGGGAGCAAGTGGGACAAGTGGACTTAGTGGAGGGTGATGTTCATGAGTGGCGGGCTGTCAGAGAGAATGTGAAGGATGGGACTTGAAAACCAATAAACCAACGCCACGTAAGACCATGGGCCCGCCGAAGGGAAAATATCTATTCTAGACCCCCCCTTTGGTTAAAAGCAGAACGTCAAGGGGGGTCCGGAATCCATCATGATCCATTGATCAACGCGCTGATTTCCTGACCACAGATTTTAGCGTGCTCTCTAATACCCATTCTGGACCCCCCCCTCCATTAAAGGCAGAATGGAGGGGGGGGTCTGGAATTCAATGTGAACCATTGATCTAAGCGCTCATTTTCAAGTCGTCCAGATCTGCGCCTGAGTTATTACCAATTCCGAACCCCCCCTCCGTTAAAGGC
>ML789492.1:420277-443053 GCA_009831015.1 Picea engelmannii | reverse complement strand
AATTTCCAATCTAAACGCGCAAATCATAAGGCATACTATGGAAAACACATAGATGCATTCAATGACCCTAGGCCGACTGTATAGATTAATCCCTCAGTCGTAGTGAAAGGTCTTTATTAAAATGAGTTATTACTAACACGACATTCAGTACGTGAAAGTGTTAAAACTCTGAAAAGTTGTGACTAGACAGTTGGTACAGGATGCTCGTTTATGGTCATTTACCACTCTCATTAAACTAACCCTGGCACAAGGGTTAATGGATCTGGTAGTAAGATTAAAACTCTAACTAAACTAGAAGAAAAGGCTAAGTTATAGCCTAAACTAACTGTCATTACAATTACCATAAGTCTGATGTGAGGTCGGCATAGATACGACTATCATGGCTTAAATGAACCATGCCAAAGACATTTATGGCATGTTGTAATGTACTTCCTTGGGACCATCGCTTGTTTACTATGTCCATTGTAATTCTTCCACCTTGCTCTGATCACATGGGCTAGGTACAACTCGTCATTAAGGCCATTGAACTATTCAATGGAGCGTTTCCTAAGGCTATTGTTTCACTCTTCACCTTGGCTCTGTGTATTTGCAAACATGTTACAATGTTAACCTTGTTGTTGTTCTTCTCGATGGTATGGACAACATTTGTGAAGTTGGGCTTGCTCTGGGGAGGGAACATTAGGAGGACCACACCAGTCAGACACCATGTTAAGCGAGGTAAGAACCTTTCGGTCATTTTTTTTTTTATCCTAACTCTCTGTGTTGTGAAAAGGTTACTATGTGCATCAGTCCCTTCAAAAATTTCCTATTAGCGCTATTGGCTTGTTCTTCTGTGGTCTGGTATAGAATTTTAGGCATTGACATTATACCCAGAAGTTATTAGGGTTTTACCATGGCTTCACCCTTAACCTTTGTATCAGTTTTTTCTAAAACCCTTGTGCTTTGCGATGGATGTTTCCTTTGTGTAAAACTTGTAGACAGTTCTAGACTGACAGTGTCAAAGGGAGTGAGGATGTCCACTTCACTTGTTCAGTCATAAGTGTAATGATGAATTTTCTGCATGTCTTGGTTGCTCTCTCTGTGTTCTTACTATTTACGCACCCCGATATAGATGTGAGTTCTTTATTTGAGCTTTCGGAGACCTTGTTGTTTTGGCATAACTCCTTGTCTGTTCATGGTTTGACTGTATACTTCGTAGATTTTCTTGGGTTTTTTATCCTAGTTATGAACTAGGTTTTCATCTGTGTGGAAGGGTGTTTCCCTTATGTGGCATAAATTTATGATTTTGTGCCTTTGAGTTTTTCAATTACAGTTACGAAGATATCGTGTAGTTCTGTATTTTGTTTAATGAAGTCTCTTGATTCTTCGATCTCTTAATTTTCTGAGGGTACATATCTCAGTGCTTACCAAGGTTCTAATTCGTTTTAGAGGTGGCACGACACGTTTTTGTGACCCTGCCCACTATAAGTATAGGGTGTTTTTCTTGCCTGAGTATAAGTCGTTAACACTCAACCTATAACATTCCCATCGTGTTCCAAACAACTACACAGTAAAAGGGTTTGAGAATCGTGAGACAGTTATCCGCGGATATAATGAGTCCCATAAACACTTTACCCCTCATATGTTTAAATGAATCCTCCCCTCCGGATCTGTAAGTATAGTTTTAACAAAATTTATTCTACTCACTCTAAACACATTTGTATATGTATGGATACAATTTAAGACTCCTGTCGTGTATATTTATTTCAGATCCTTGGACATAGCCAAGGAGTTACCCTCGCCTGTTGTCCTGTAGATTTGCATGTCTATCCGTTTTATTTTATTTTATTTTCATCAAGGAAAGAAACTGTAATTTGTCCAGAACTCTGTCTGTGATTGCATTTTATTTATTTTCAAAGGTGGTTTAATTAACTATAAGAATAAAATTGTAACCTTATCTGTGATCCAATCGGGTAACTCTGTAGGTCACGTTTTTTTACTGTACATTCTTTATTATTCTTGTTTTTAGGATGTTGCTTATTTACTCTCTTTCTGAAATAATTGATTAAGGTTTGATTACTATAATCTAATGATGGGACCCTGTTTAACTGTGAGGATACCCATCACACAATCCTTGGCCCACTCCATCCCTTCGGGTCTATGGATGATATTCCCATTGATGCAAAAAGGAAAGACGACATGTGTTCCCAAAACTACAAGCTAAGTGCATTCTATATATTCAACTGCATTATTTCTTTTTGTAAACATTTTACTCTGGTAATTATTCTACATTCAGTATTTGGATTTTTCATTCACTTCCAACTTAACACTAATTAAAATTTTCTTGAACTCCTTACAGTACTTCTAACATTTTGAAGTCTTCGGATTCCAGGGTCGCGCCTTGCGCGAAAAGGTACTCGGGTTCCAACTTGCAACATCTTTAAACAAATAAGAACTCTTGGTTCTATCGTAAAGATTTGGTTCTACCCTAGAATATTGTTATCATGGAAAAATCTTATACCAGACTCCTATAAACAATCGATTATTGGTATATTCAGTCTTTAAAGAAAAGACAGAGGGGGAAACCCCATATTGAATAAGATTCCATTATTTAAGAGTTATGATCACAGTGTTGCGTAGAGATGAATACGCATTTGAATATTAGTCTGTCTATGGAATATGTAATAGGTTTTATGTATTTTAATTCACTGAGCCTTTGCTACTGAGTTATATTATGTCAAAAAAAAGAACTTTGTTTATGGTTTACTGTGGAATAACTGAACTGTACAATTTTATTCCATTGGCATAGTCTTAATAACGGAAGATTTACTTAAAGTTTCTCATGTATACAAGCATTGATAATCTTGTCGTATGAGTAGTTAGACATTTAAGTAGTTTTGAAAATTTTGTACAACAACTCTCTCTCTCTCTCTCTCTCTCTCTCTCTCTCTCTCTCTCTCTCTNTCTATATATATATATATATATATATATCAAGTTCACTTTCAGAATTTCATTTAGCATTTGTACAGTTTAATGTTACTTGAAATTGAACATCTATATGTATGTGCTCACATGTCTGGTAGAGATTAAAATAGCCCAGTAATGATTCTATTTTATTTAACTTACAGATATATCCCATGTACCTACCATAACTAACACATAGTAGTTTTCATTTCTTTATTCATTAATAAATAAAACTGTATCTACAACAGCCAACACAGAGTAGTTGTATTACTTTATTCATTAGAAAAATCAAATTGTACCTACAACAGTTAACACACAGTAGATTCCTTACTTTATTCATTAACTAATGTCAAACTTCCAAGGGTGTATCCTATAATTTGTTTTATTCCAATTAGTCACTATCCAGTAAAACAATTCAACAAAAAAAAGATAAGAGTACATGTCTGAACAAAGTGTTGGGACAAAAAATGGAACAACCATGTTCCACCCAACCAAAGAATGAAACAACCAATCTACTTTCTTTGTTCACCCCCTACCCTGACCATGAATCCATGAGGGAAAGTTCCAGAACTCCTCCTTAGCTATAGTCCTTCTTCAGTTTCAGAAAAAGCTTCTCCTTGCCTCACACTCAGAAAGAAGTGCTTATAACAATAAGTGATATTATTTTTCCCCATCATACTAGGCAATGTCCTGCCTCTTCCCATATGATATATATCCAAAATCATTTTTGCTTAGGTCTTTTTCCTTTGGGAATTTTCCCAGGTTTACAAATCCCTGATTTTTAGGGGCTACCAATGGCCAAATTCTTGATTTTCCACTTGTAGAATTCAGCCCTGAGGTAGTTCAAACATGTTCCCCACTAATGGAGTCATGGTCAGCTGATTTCAACCTGGTTGTTCCATTTGTCTCTCAGAAATAAATATAAAATATTTGTTTCTTACAAATGTCATAGTAAAAGAGTTGGTTGAGGCAAAACAAATCTTTTCCCAACAGTCATAATAATAATTACAATTAACTAAATTCCAAAATTCGGAATTGCCATAAATGGAAATAATTTTCCAATTTCGAATTTACCAAAAACAAAAATAAATTCCTAAGTATTTTCAGACTTAATAATAATTTATTTTGGGGGGATATTACACAAGGCATAGCATTTCATGGAAAGGCATGACATGGCATGGCAAGGCAAGGCACCACAAGGCATGGAAAGGCATGGCTTGGCAAGGCAAGGAAAGGCAAGGCATGGCATGACATGGAAAGGAATCACAAGACATGGCAGGACATGGCATTGCATGGCATGGAAAGGAAAGGAAATGCAAGGCAAGGCATGGCATGGCATGGAAAAGTAAGGAAATGCAAGGCAAGGAAAGGCATGGCATGGTATGGCATGGCAAGGCGGAGAAAGGCATGTCATGGGAAGGCAAGGAAAGGTATGGCATGGAATGGCATGGATAGGCATGGCATGGCATGGCATGACAAGGTAATGCAAGGCATGGCAAGGAAAACACACTTCATTGGATGAAAAATCATTGCATGACATGGCATGGCATGTCATGGCAAGGAAAGGCAAGGCATCGCATGGAAAGGAATGGAATGGCATGGAAAGGAAATTAAATGAAAGGCATGGCATGGAAAGGTAAGGCATGGTATGGCATGGCAAGGCAAGGCATGGCATGACATGGCATGGCATGGCAAGGAAAGGCAAGGCATGGCAAGGTGGGGTGAGGCATGACATGGCATAGCATGGCATGGAATGGAAAGGAAAGGTAATGCAAAGAATGGCATGGCATGGAAAGGCATGGAAAAGCATAACATGACATGCCATGGAAAGGCATGGCAAGGCAAGGAAATTCAAGGCATGGCATGGCATGGAACGTTAAGGCATGGCGTGGCAAGGCAAAAACTATTCATTGGATGGAAAGGCATGGCATGACATGGAAAGACAAGACAAACCATGGCATGGAAAGGCATGGCATGTGATGGAAAGGCAAGGCATGACATGGCAAGGAGAAAGAACTTCATTGGATGGGAAGACGTGGCATGGAAAGGCAAGAAAATTCATGGCATGTCATGACATGGCATGGCTTGGCATGGAATGTCATGGCAAGGCAAGGAAAGTCATGGCATGGCAAGGCATGGCACGACAAGGAAAGGCATGGCATGGCATGGAAAGGCAAGGAAATGAAAGGCATGGCATGGCATGGAAAGGAGAAATCACTTCATTGGATGGGAAGGCGTGGCATGGAAAGGCAAGGAAATTCATGGTATGGTATGGCATGGCATGACATGGCATGGCTTTGCATGGCATGGCATGGCAAGGAAATTCAATTAAAGGCATGGCATGCCAAGTCAAAGCATGAAATTTCATGGCATGGCATGGCAAGGCAAGGCATGTCATGAAAAGTCATGTCATGGAATGGAAAGGCAAGGCAACACAAAGCATGGCATGGAAAGGCAATGCAAGGCATGGAAAGACAAGGCAAGGCAAAGCATGACATGGAAAGGCATGTCATGGCATGGCAAGGTAGTGCAAGGCATGGCATGGCTAGGAAAGGAGTGGTATGGCATGGCATGGAAAGGTAAGTAAAGGCATGGCATGGCAAGGCAAGGCAAGGCATGACATGGAATGGCATGGAAAGGCATGGCATGGCATGGCTAGGCATGGCATGGCATGGTATGGAAAGGCATGATATGGAAAGGCATGGCATGGCATGACAAGTAAAGGCACGACATGGAATGGAAAGTCAAGGCATGGCGTGGATAGGCATGGGATATCAAGGGAAAAACACTTCATTGGATGGAAAGGAAATTTTTGATATAAAGTTAAGTCATATGACCCTAGAAAAAATGTTTTTTATTTCTTGGGATAAGAAATGTTCATTTTTTTGTGATTCTTGTTTCATTGCAATGCACATTTTGATTTGAATTTTCCTTGCATAATGTTATGGAAAGATATATATTTATTGTTGTATAGGTTAAAATGGGAAGCTACATGGAAACACATGCAAGGAGGGATTAGTCTATTTTAGATCATAGTTATGTTCTAAGGATTTGTAAATGTAACAACCTATATTTTGTCCTTAGAAGGTTAGAACTTTGATTTTTACTTATATTAGTGATCCATTGCTTAGTATTTGTTGGGTTTAGTTAGAATCATATAGAAATTTGATATGTATACATCTAGATCTATTTATGTGTTTTGGGATATTCTTTTTATTATTATATGTTTATGATGATGATAATTTTGTGATTTGTTTAAACATGCAAATTGAAATGTGGAACTTTGGTATGTGGATACTGGTTCATAATTATGTATAATAGATGCAAGGCATCATGTAAATAAACACACATTTCTTAATTGAACATTAATACAGATAAGGATTCTCATATGAAATTTGTAATGTATATGCATGGATATGAGTTATGTGATATCCAAATGACTATTTTGTTGAGGTGACCAAGGCATGGCATGGCATGGAAAGGCAAGTCATGCCATGGAAAGTCAAGGCAAGGCAAGGCATGGCATGGCAAGGCAAGGCATGGCATGGCATGGCATGGCAAGGCAAGGAAATGCAAGGCATGGCATGGCATGGAAAGGAAAGGCATGAAAAGGCATGGCATGGCAAGGAAATTCATGGAAAGGAAAGGAAAAGAAAGGCGTGGCATGGAAAAGAAAGACATGGCATGGCAAGGCAAGGAATACTATGGAATGGCATGCCATGGAAAGTGAAGGCAAGGCAAGGAAGGGCATGGAAAGGTAAGGCAAGGCATGGCATGGCATGGAAAGGGATGGCATGGCATGGCAAGGGATGGCATGGTAAGCCAAGGCAAGGCAAGGTAAGGGAACACAAAGCAAGGCTAGGAAAGCAAGGAAAGAAAATGAAAGGAAAGGTTAGGAAAGAAAAGAAAGAAAAGGCAATGCAAGGAAAGGCATTAATCACATACTTTGTTGTGGACACCCCATTCACTTGGAATCTTTCACATTCATACGTAGAGTTGACTACCTTGGAATTCACAAATGTGGAGTGGTTGCATGCATGCACATTCTTGGAGGGAAAATTCCATGTGGACACTTGGCATTTGAATCGACTTGATGCCTATTTTTGGTGGTATGTCCTCTTCATGAGAATTATTTCATGCATACTACTACTATTTTTGGATGAGGGTGAATTGCTTTGGAAAGGATGATGTCCACATGTTGTAACATGGTGAACCATGGATTGAGGAGAGATCTAACTAATTCATTATTATAATAATTATTTGACTTGTCATGGATTTAGTTAGAAAATAATAATATTTTATTGTATAAGAGAAGAGATTCACTCTATAAATAAGAGTTCTCTCTCTACATTGTAAAGGGTGGAGAATTTGGGTATTTAGGAGCTCTCCTCTTGGGCTATATTGTAGAACTTTTTTGCAAGCTTAATGGAGAATTTGAGGTACATTTTCATTTGATGTGAGGATTTATCATGCACTCATATTTTATGTGTTGATTTTGTATTAAGAAACCCTTGTAACATGTTGTGATTTCCATTATAATGAACCATGCTTCATTTTGGATAGAGTAATGTGAGGTTTCAACTCACTTATTTCTATTGTGATTATGTTAGCCTACATGATTGTTATGATTTGTTCTTGGAGTCTTAACTAGGATGGTTCTTCTATATTTTGTCACATTTAGGTAATGAGAACCATTAATTGCCTATGGATTTAGCACTTTGAAATTTTTCCACCATAAGAGATTCATTAATGCGTAACGCAATTATTTATAATCACTTTAGAAAAATGAACTATTGTTACTTACATAGAATTCATTAACACTTTAAAAAGTAATTAATCAAATTAAATAAATTCATACATGCATACACATAAAATTCATACACTTTGAAATTTAGACATTCATCAACATAAAATGCATAAACAATGAGATTCATAAAAAACGTGCCATGAAATGTGTGTGTGTATATATATATATACAACATTGTCTAAATTGTACATTTTTTACAAAATGGCACCTCGTGCCCAATATACAAAATGGAAACAATTTCCCTAACATAGAAACAACCATATGGTGGCCTAGATACAAAATGGAAATCACTGGTCACTCATTGACCATTTCCACCCTTGCCACCCTCAGGAGGATCCTAGAAATTCATCTTTCTTCTCTTTCCCAAAGAAGCACCTCTAGTGGTTTTGGGCCTAGGTGTGGTTCGTCGCTCCAGAGACTGCACAAAGAAAAAACATTGTTATAAGTTTTTTCCACGATGAATTAAAATACTTACAAAATGATACTTTGTAATTCAACATAAGACAACTCACCGCAGATGGTACAAACACTTGTGAGGGTGTTACCCTCTTCCGTGACCCCAATATCTCAATGATGCCACCCTGCATCAGTTACAAGGATCAAATCATGAAATTTAGAAAAATATGCATAAAATCAATTACATTCATGATACATGAAAATTTATAATCAACACATTATCTCACCATGAATATCTCAAGCCTCAATGGATAGTCATTGATAGGTGGAGCACTCGGTTGTATAACCTTCTCTGTAGAAACCTATATTGTGGCAGCCTCGATGGATGGCGTGGTTGGAAATGGTGGGGTGCGTGGGTGGCATACGGGTGTAGCCATTGTGGATGGATGTGATGGAAGAAGTGGTATGGATGGATGGACTGCAGGAGCATCCACTAAGGATGCATGGAATAAGAAAGATGATGGGGGTGGGTGGCGATGGACCCCTACAGACTGTACAAGTGATGGAAGAACTCTTGACTTGGAGTAAGGTAACTTCGAAGCTATGGGCAGGTGGTCAGGGAGAGGACTAGCACTAAAACTATAAAAAATATTGGCAACCTGCATACATATTAATAATATTGAACTATGAGTACAAAATAGTGAAATTCAACAACATAAATACAAAAACATTGAAATTTAAATGATGCTTAACTCTACACAAGATACATGTGATGCAGATGACTTTTCCATTCGAGGTGGACATTGTTCGACATCGCTTAGTCCCACAACCTGTAGAAACACATGAACATTAAAAACTAGAGGATTCCATAAAATAAACAAATAAATATGGTGAATTTATCAAATGTGACACATAGCTATGTATGTGGTAGACCGATTGAGCAGTTTTCCTCTACTACTGCATTAGTGGTGGAGATAGACATTGATGCATCCATGGGTGTAGAGGGTCTTCTACATAGGCGTAGCAATTGGAAAACAACATAAAATAAAATATCGATATAAATGAAAAGAATACTATATAAATATATAACGATAAAGAACATAGAGATGGTTAAGATACTAACCTCCTCCATGAAGCTTCGTTGTCAACTAACCTCAATAGGCCCATAACATTTTTTCTTGCAACTCGAGCAATTGTGAGGCTCACATGGATGAATATTATGTCCATGTGCCCTCTCCTCACTAAAATATATTGTACGAGGTGAAGCTCTGACCTCTCTATCAATGTCACTAGTAGGCACCTCTTGTCGAGATAGTGCAACAAAGATGCCATGTTGTACTAGGCTCTGAGTAAATGATGATATAGCGACTTGTACCTGCTACAAGCTCTATGCAATAGGAGGATGTTGGGCAGAGTGGCCAGGCCTTCGCCTAGGGGGATAAGGTCCTAACATGGGATTGCGCCTAGCATGCTTTTGGTCCTGTGCAGACCCTCGACCAACCCCCTGGAAGTCACCCATGTCGAAGTAGTTGACATGCCGACCCAAAATAATTTCAGCCCATAATTTTCACAAAAATATAAAGGCACCTCCTTGTTTTTTTTTTTTTGTGTGTGTCTGGAGGAATCAGCAACTAGTNGACACACAAGGTAAGTCGGGGGGAATTGAACTTGAAACCTCATGGAACTTCATTTTCACGGCACTTGCCAATTGAGCTGCCCCCCCCCCGGGCGCTAAAGGCACCTCCTTGTTATTGCAGGGAGGTTTATCAAATACCATGTACCACCTATCCATCTAATTTTGAATATTTTTTGGTGGATGCGCTAGTCAATGCAAATGCGTTTCTTGGTCATGGGTGATTGTTGTCCAGATTGAGGATCAATAAAAATAGACATCATTTGTTGTTTTAATATACCCAAGTCTGTAACTTGGTTTCTATCCAATCCAGTGTTGTAAAACTCAAACACGCTTGCCCTATGTTCAGAAATAGAAGTCAATTACCCTTGGGCACTTGCAATATACATCATAATGATGTCCAATGAAGTGGCCAAGGACTCTCTGCTTGGTTCTCTTGTGCCCCTTAATTGATTTACAAGTGTTCTTAATGTGGCCAACCCCTCATCAATTTGGGTGTTTATGTTGGGTGGTTGGGGTGGATTGGGGTTTTCCTCGCCTTGGTCTGTTGGTTGGCAATTTACATTGTCTCTAGGTTCCATTTTATAATATATGCTACAATTTAAAAAGACAATTTAATAATTGGACTTATGAAAAAGGTATTACAAACAACATTTTCATTTTATCCCAACAAAATCATTAACATAATTTTATGTAAAACAAAGAAAAACCATGTGTTATATTTACAATGAATTTGAAAAAAACCTATACAAGATTAGTGAATTGTTGAGAGATTTACATTAAATTATTAATTATGTGTAGTGAACCTATCTAATAAGTTTTCAATGCCATTGGGATTTACATCCATAACCCATGACTAATTGTTATGTATTTTTTGCAAATCCAAGAAAGGAAATGACAAAAAATCAACCATACCTTTCCTGCAATGGACATGGGATTTGCTCCTCCTCTATTCGTTCTATTTGTTTGCTCCAATTGAAAAAATCGCAAGGCACGGTGTGAAAATGAGCACAAAACGCACTCGCAGTCCCTTAATCAGTTACAGCAGGAACGTGCACGTGTTCCTCCCACAAAACCTACATGAAAAGATGACTGGAGATTCAGGCCTTGTTAAACCTGTAGGATTAGGAACGTGTGCATGTTCCTGAGAACATGCACTAGAACATGCACACGTTCCTGCAAGTGCACATCCCTATTGACCCCTTGCCACTTTTTCGTCCACCAATTTTGTGCACACACCCTTAGTGTTGCCTCAGATTTAGGTTTGGGATGACAAACTAAGTGGTATGGTCTCCAAACACATTAAAACCTCTATTTTTATAAATACCTCTCAACATAATTATTTTTGAGGTTATTTTTCTATAGTCTACACAAATCCATTCTTGAAAACATAGTTAGAGTTGTCTATGCATATTTCAAATATATAATTTAAAAAAAAAAAAAAAATTACTATTTTTAATATAATATTTAAAAAATGTTTGATAATATTAAGACTTCATTAATGCAAGACCTTGTAATTTCAAGGATATATTGACTTTCATAATTTAAAAAAAAAAAACACAAAATTAATATTATAAATTTTGAAAATATAACCACCACTAAAAAAACTCAAATTTCATAGTGTTATTCACAAATTCTTAAGTAAAAATTATATATCAACCCTAATTCAATTTCTTACATTTCATTTTTTGACACCATGTCCAAATTCATTGTAAAAGTATCTTGAATAATAGTTCCAAGTTAACATATTTTTATTTTTCCAAATTTGCATTGCCACTAATACCTCATAAAAAAAACCAAAAAAAGATAAGAAATTTGCTCTAAACGAACTGATATTAGATCAAACTTATTAAATCAAAGGTAAATGTAGATTTGAGAAGAAGAAATAAGCAATTTGCTTTAGTGAGATTTGGTGTTAGCGAAAAGCTTATTAGAATTACAATACACATGTAGATTTGAGAAGAACAAATGAACAATTTTGACTGTGCAGCTTTTAGTTCTGCATCAGATGGCGGTCTAGAGAATAATTTGGATTTACTACAACAACATTTGTGGCAACTTGCATAAGGACAAGCATAATATAGATAGTTATGTCATAAGTATAATAATGAGAAGATGGACATCAACTTTGAAAATGACGGAAGTTTTGTCTTCCAGAAATGCCAGGATGGACATCAATTTTGAATTCCAAGATGCATTCAAGGAGACGTCTCATTGGACCTGATTTTATCAGACATGCTGTGCAAAGCTCTTGTTTGGTTTCAAAACAGAACATATTGTCTCCATAGTGAAAGCACACAAGAAGAGGACACTTTGAATACAATCCAAAGTTGAGTTAGATTATGTGACATGCTGTGCAAAGCTCTTGTTTGGTTTCAAAACAGAACATATTGTCTCCATAGTGAAAGCACACAAGAAGAGGACACTTTGAATACAATCCAAAGTTGAGTTAGATTATGTTTGACTGGGGTTGAGCATAAAAACACTGAACAAAATCTATAAAGAAAGTTAAAAACCATCCATCAAATCCCATCTGATCTAAGTTTAAAGCTTCATGGCAGACTTCATGGAATCTCTTGTTCTTTATGTTATTGATCCGCCGATCTTGTTCTTTAAGTTAAAAAAAATCAAGACTTAAAACAATTAAACAACGCCATAAAAAATAAAAACAATTAAACAACGCCATAAAAAATAATTCTGAGATGTTAATTTGGTTAAAGTATATTACAACGTAAGTAAAGTGAAACGCGGAACTCCATCTCCCGCTCCTCTGCGCCGTCGATAGATGGCTTTACATATACATTCCTTCATTTCATTACCTATAAATAAACTTACTCCCACTTTCTATCCATATTCTTTTTACGAAGCCACCTACCATCAAAGTATCTTCCTCCAAATTCGTCACCAGCTTGGCACTCTTCGTATCAATCTGGCAAGCAGGGGCAACCGAATGATATTATTAAGGTTTGCTAAATTTGGAATAGTTTAACCTCTCAGAAGAAGAGCTTGGGCCAGAGCCTCCAGCTCTTCGTTATCTTCTCCAGTTTTCTCAAGATTTCTGCATCTTTGGAGGACTTCCATTTGTGGCGACGAATTATCATTGGGAGAAATGGAAAACTCGCAGTCCATGGAATTAGCGAAACCGCAGGCGTTCTCCTCCTTCACACCAAGGACTCGAGCGTTGTATGGCTGGGGGATCAGATGATATGGCATGGAAAGATGTGCAGGGACCTGATGTGGATGCTGGCTGTACGATGAAGCAGACATGACAGGACAAATCGCGGAGGTTATTGCTGATCCGGCTGACACGCGGTTTGCCAGCTGTGCTTGCATGAAAACCAGATCGGCCTGCAAACTCGCAACCTGTAATACATTTATTACACATACGATATGAGTTCAGAGACACTTGCAGAAAAGATTTCTGCAAATATAAAAGAACAAAAGAATGCTGCATCTGCAGAGGCTATTGATATATACACATTTTATACACGTTCTAAATAGGCAGTGAATATTTAATATACCTGTTGCTGCAAGGCGTAAATGTGCGCAACGCAGCCATAGACGGGATCTCGGAGTCGAGCCTGTGCCTCATAGGCTATGGTGACAACTGCATCGCAACGTTCTGACATGGGGATATGCAGTAAAAGCTTGGATACATTGCTAGCCCCGAAGATCTTATGAACTGCGGCGAATTGCGCGGCACCTTCATCAGAGCCGAAGTATGGAGCGAACACGCAGCCTTTCACGCATTTCCTTCTCAGAAACTTGCAGGCTCCGCACGGCGCTCCTCCGCCGTTCATTGTGCGCAGGAATTGAACTTTTAACTACCGGGATTTGGGAAAGATCCTCGGTATTGCTACCCTGTTCTTCGATCTTTGCCTCCTAATTACGGCCGCAGAGTTGAAATCCCAAAGGACGGGATTCTGTCACGGGAAGGCGATTGCACTGTAAGGGGTTCGATGCGGCGACCGGGAAGGGGAAAGAATTTCGAAGAGCTGGCAGGCGAGCAGGAAGGAGCAGAAGCGGGCGGGGATTTCAGAAAGACGAGGGTTTAAAGGGAAGTGCCGGCGGCCAGGTCAGATGTTGTCTGGCGTTCGAGTCCCGGGGGTATTTGGAGAACCTGTTCAGTCGCTTGATGTTCCCTGTGTAACGGACACCCTCCAACGAAGGCGATGATCTCCACGCTGCAAATACAAATGCGACAATCCCTCCCGACTCCCGACTGAGTGCGGAACGCTTCATAAAGTAGTAGCGCCGGCGTGTCCGGGCAGAAAACGACATGATCGTCGTGTGAAAGGGGGCAAATAGTAAAAAGGTAAACGGGAGTTAATGACTGCGAAGGAGGGAGGAGGTCGTAGAGTCGTAGGCGGTATCCAACCGAGGGACCCACTGGTAACTGTGTCATTCCTCCGCCGAGTAGGTGGGCACTTCACGTGCACCTCATGTCACTTTCACGAGCCGTTCGAAGTTGCTGCTCGCCGCTTGGCCTACTGACACGTCACCCACATGCCAGCTAATGATGAGCATGTTTTTCTAATATTTAATTCGTTTACGGTTTAGCCAAACGTAACCCACTTGAACATAACCCTAATGACTTTTCTCTTAAATGATTCCCAGCGAGAGGCATGTCTCTTTTTTCTTTAAATCAAAGAAAGCGTCGGTCACACTGTCGACCAAACCTCGTAGTTTTGGCCATGGATTCTGACTCTATTTTGGTAGAAATTATAGCTGCTCCACTCTTGGATTATCTGGATCATGGTTCTTGTGCTGAGTTTGAAAAATCTATATCATTTTTAATGTTAAAATTTGAATAACTCATGGTGAATATTCAATGTAGAGGGTTGGAATTTGAAAACATGGTTTCATTTTTAATGTTATTATTTTGAATAATTTAGTGTGAATATTCAATGTAGAATTAGAAATTTATTTTTATAATTTTACTTTCATTTTAATATTGAAATTTCGAAACAACAACTCCCTTGTAATATGACTTTGACAAATTTACTTTTAATTAAAAATATTGGAGTTACTATTTATGTTCCATAAGGATTATTTTGTTATATTTGATGTTTATCGTTATTTTATTAGAGGTAATTTGACTTTGAAATTTCATCTTTTTATATTAAGTGGTATTATATCTATTAAAAATTTTGAGAAAATTTAAAACCTATTTATAAATTAAGTCTTTTCATATCAAGTGGTATTATATCTATTCAAATCTATTTAAAATCTATTTAAAATTTTGAGAAAATTTAAAACCTATTTATAAATTAAGAATTTTATTTTTATTTTTTATTTGGATTAGTTGAGAAAGGTTATAGTTTACATGTATTATTAGTCATTTTCTGGTCACTTAAAATAATAAAAAAATTAGTATTTTTAGTTTGATATTTGGTAATAATTTCATCAATTCAAATTTACAATTTTAGTAAAAATTATCTAATTGAATTTGGTGATGACAAACAAAAAAAAATAAAAAAACTTAGAATGCCTAGGCTTCTTCCTTCATAAAAGAGTTTATTGATTACCCCAAAAAACGAAGTTGTTATATAACCCTCTTTTATTACACAAAAAAGCAATATGCAATACACTCTACAACATAATATCATAAAATAGTTTATTGGTTACCCAAAAAAAAAACAAAGTTGCTATATAACCCTCTTTTATTACACAAAAAAGCAATATACAATGCACTCTACAACATAATATCAATAAGATGTGTAACATCCATTCTTTATATATCAAAATCAACAACCAAGATAATATTTATAATATATATTTTTTAGAAATAAATTATTAAATACTTTAACCTAAAAATATATAACATATAATTATAATAACATAAGGTAGAGTAGATCGTACTTAATTCCATATTTAAGTATTAAAAGGGATAAAAAGAAATTTGGGTATAAATTATCTTTATACTTAAAAGATTTGTAGGATAGTTGGATTCTGATTTTGCTTAAGCCAACAATGATATTTACAAGTTACTAACCTTTGCAAATAAGAAAAAAGATATAAAAATATGTGCATTTAAATTTGGACAAAAGTTGAGTAAATAAATGAAAAGTGGTGTCTTTTAATATATGTAGTAAAAGATAATTGAGAATGGGGTAGAATGGAGTTGTATTTGTAAAAGATAATTGAGAATGGGGTAGAATGGAGTTGTATTCTAAAAAGAACATATGCTTTAGATTTTAGATAAAATTTGATGTTAAATTTTTCTTAAAAAAAAGACATATTTCATGTGTCTATTCTAATTTTCCACATGGAGTAAAAAGACAAGATGTCTCAATTGAGTTAGATTTGGAGGTGTATAGCAAAATCTCTAAAATAAACTCTAAATATAGAATCTGAAAAGTGTAAGAATAAACTCTAAATATATATTAATATCTACCACAAATCTCATAAAAGACTTGACAAAAAAATGTTATTTTTATTCAAGGTGCATCCTAGATATCTTACACATATATTGATAATGAGACATGACTATTGATGTGAATCCTTATCTAGTGAGAATAGACCATGAACTTCCCAAGATGAAAGCAAAGGCTACATGTGAGAGTTGACCCCAAATATAACTTTAGAGTGATGATAGAATCATTCTCAATTTGAAAATAAGTACAATAACAACAACCCATGCATTATGTCAATTGGTTCGAACAAATAATTTCAAGGTGGAGTTTGTCATGAGGTCTATAGTTCAAGTCTGATACATTACTAGTCGCTATTGTGGCTATTGTCGATGGTGGTTGAACCACCCTCCTTTTGGATATTTCGGGGAAAAGAGAGAAGATCCCACAATGTTTTCCTTGAAAAAAAAAGGACAATAATAATGAAGAAATTTAAGAGAAAACAATTCTCTTGATAAAATCTAAGTGTATCTTAGATATGTTCTATGAACCCTCTACATAATTGTGCTATGGGTATCTCTTTTAGATAGTCTATGATCAACAATAAATATACTAGAGTGCAGATGATTGTCAATGTCTAAGACCAAGGAGTACAAAGGAGTCTTAACCTACACATACCAAGGGCATCATTAGTCATGCAAGCTTGCCCAAATGCATGAAGACTAAAGTGCAAAAAAAGGGCACTTTCTTGCCAAATTAGAATCGGTGAAGCAACAACGTTGGTGCAAGAACGCGTAATAAGAAAGCGTGTCTCAATGTTAACATGGAATTCAACCTCAAATTCTACAAAGATAATAGCATAAGGTGTTAATCTTGTAGATCTAATGAGTTTAGAGATCATATAGAGAAAGACTCTTTCAACATAAGATCATTTTGTCTGTAAATTGAACATGTAAAACCTTAATATGTTCATATAATATAGTGGGTGATATAGCCTTATAAAAAAGGTCGATTTCAAACTCTAAAATGTTGAAATTAAAGAAATTGCATTATCTCTACAAAAGAACTACAACAAAAAAATCCTTCCTAGTTTGGCTTTGAGCAACCAAAGTTAAATTTAATAGCAGGAAATATATTGATTTTTACTAGTTTGATAAACTAGGATTTCACAAGATAAAAATAACAGAGTTGAAAAAGAATTACAAAGTTTCTATCAATCAATTATCATCTTGTAATGTGTTTTCCTAGTCAATTCAAATCTCATTCACTTCTCTTAAGTCAAACTATGCATTGGGATGCTTGAATCATGTACACAAATTTGCTTTCAATCGACTTGAATCCCTTAGGTATGAAGATAATGCATGCCACATATTAGCATTGTACCTTGAGAAACATGATAATGAATGAATTTAAAAAATAACATACAAAATTCATTGTTCTTAGTTGTTACATTGGTTGTGTTTAATGAATGGGACTTTATAATTATAAAGTCTAGATATGTCAATGCATATCAATCAATCCCAATTTCCTTTGTTTCCTTTGTTTGACCACATGATGATTTAGACTCTTCTCAATCAATCTCAATTGACAATCTTAACCACCACTACCTTGTTAGTGCATATCTCTTTCAATTAGTCACATTCACAATTACACTTTGTTTGTTAAATACAAGATCTTCTCACAATTGTCCCACCAAGTTAATGATGAAGAGATCTTACCTAATGACAACTCCACACTCAAGATATCATAAGTTTATTTTTGCTTATCCTACAAATCCATCCCGGACTTCAACATTCCTATTCCTTTATTTTAAAAATATAAGGTATTAAATTCGATAAAATATTTTACATAAAATTGTTGAATTACATTGATAGGAATTCCTATTTTGGAAAGAGAATGGAGGGTGCAAGATTAGATGGTGGGGATACATCCAATAGTCATGTCTTCTTTTAACCTCCATTGTCCAATAATTTTATTGTTTGATTATTAATTATGGGATTAAAGATGTCTATGCAATTGATGGATGAGAAATATTTATACGTTTGAAGAGTGGTGATCCCTTTTGACCTTCAACATTTGCAAGTGATGAGTATGTGCTAGTCTAAATTTACTTCAATACATTCACCTAAAACATTTCAAATCAAAGTGTAAGCATAATATTCAAAAAAGAAAGTATTGAACCCAACACATGCTTACATGAATCACTTATGTGGCACTCAGAATGTACTAGAAAATGAAATGGCTAATATGTGCTATGAGGAGGTTTTAGTTGCCCAAAACTCAACAAAATGATATCTTAAGAGAAAACATACGTTCTTAACCGTTAAACCCACTTAAAATATATAACAATTTAATAACAAAATGATAAAAAAAATAATATTTTTTTATCTCGATTTATCTTACTATAACTGTGATTTGAAGAATCCAAACAAATAATTACTCTTGACACTACTATTAAATTAATAAAGAAAATCCACCTAAAAGTGAAATCCGTTATCTACAGCAATAACGTGAAATTTAGTGAGAAATTAGAGCATTGGTGCGCCGTGCACAGTACGGCACACGGGCAACGTAGGCGGGCCCTGACCGCCGCACCGCGCCGACGAATAAAATTTTGTCAAAAGTTTACACAATGAAAAGAAAAGACAATTGAGAAGAGTCGAAGTAAATCGGTAACGCCAAAAGTCCAAAGCGGCGCTTGTGAGTCAGAGCCCCGGCAACGTGGCCCCACTGCTGCCCACCACCTCCCTTTGACTACCACGCCCTCCCAACATTAAATATTACATTTTTTAATATCCATCGTACTATCTGACACACTGAAAAAATTAAATGCCCGTCCACGATGACGATGATATTGATAAAGATAGGACTGAACGGCGCGGTGCTGTGCACGCCGTGGAGGAATATCTTCCCGTTTTGGTCTCGGCGTATGTCGAGGTTCCATGGCACGATTTTTAATAATTACCGCACTCACCACTCATTCCACTTTTTGTTTGACAGAAAATGTGCTTTTGTGATGTTCATTTTAACCCCTCCTTAATTCATGATTGCTCCCATCTTTTGTTTAAATTGTCAATATTTTGCTTCAATTGTCAATTACCCCAGCCTACCCTCTTCCTTAATGCCTTTCTATACATCCCACCTTCACCCCCCACACAAACAAATGCGTGCATAAAGGAGACCAAATTTCCTCCCCTTTACATGCCATTCACTTCATGTATATCATGTCTTTTTCCTGATTTCCCTAATTGATTTGGGATGTTTTACGACCACCAGAAATGAACTCAACTTTGTACTTTTCATCTCCACAAAGTCCAATGGAGAGATCTATGTTAGTCATTGTCTTTTTTTTTAAAATGCACTGCACTGAAAGGACTTTTGAAAGCATAATCTTCTTTCCAAAAATGCACTGCACTGAAAGGACTTTTGAAAGCATAATCTCATTTATGGTTGGCTTAACATACTACCATTGTGTCAAATTCAAACTGGAAAAAATGAGGATTGTAACAAAAGGTCCTTCAAAAAAATGAGGCCTATATTATATTATAAGTCATTATGAACCAACTTAATGTCATGACATGTTCCAAATTTTATTGAAAACTAAAGCATTTATGGACACAAATTCAATATTTACTTCTTGCAAAGACCCACCTACCTAATATACTATCAAATTCTTCACAATTGTCATTAAAAAGAATGAAATCAAGGTGTTTGACCAAGTATCCACCTCTTTATTTATTTATTTTTATGTTTTATTCATTTTGTAAACAAAGTTGTAACAACATATGTAATATAATAACACATGCAAAAGCATGAGGATAAATTGTAACAGGTTGTCGTGTTGTGTTAAACTTGGCAATGTTTATTGGATACACATGTCACAGTATATGATAGATTGTTATAGTGTGTTGTGTCAAACTTGACCATATATTGATTGGATACACATGCTAAAGTATATGATAAATGTTACAAGGTGTTATGTTAAAATTGGCCATGTTGATTGGATTGATTTTCAATCAACATTGTCAAAGCATATGATAAATTGTTACAGAGTGTTGTGATAAACTTGACAATATATTGATTGGATACACATGCTAAAGTATGCATGATAAATGTTACAAGGTGTTGTGTCAAAATGATAAATTGTTATAGAGTGTTGTGACAAACTTGACAATATATTGATTGGATACACATGCTAAAGTATATATGATAAATGTTACAAGGTGTTGTGTCAAAATTGGCCATGATGATTGGATTGATTTCAATCAACATTGCCAAAGCATATGATAGATTGTTATATGGTGTTGTGTCAAGCTTGGCAATATATTGATTGGATACACATGCCAAAGCATATGATAAATGCTACAAGGTGTTGTGTCAAATTTGGCCATGTTGATTAGATTGATTTGAAATGGACGGATTTTTTTTTAACGCCTTTGAAAACTATATAAAATTGACAAAGGAAGTACAGTTAAGGATTTAAATCACAATTTTCCTTTTAAAATATGAGACAAAATTGTTTTTTCTTGATTAATTACAATTCAAATTAGGATCAATAGTTAAAGAATAGTATGAAAGAAAGGCCTTGATTCCCATTTGGTAAGAGAGGTAGCCTATTCAAGTATCGATAACAAAAATGTCATAATTTGCAATGGACAAGTTTTAGACAGTACTATATGAAGATGTCGATCTTTGACGTTAAGCGAGATTAGGGTTGTTATATTTTCTTGCCACTACCATCACCGACAATAACATATGATTTAACAAACATAGGCATTAAATTTTGATGATACTTGGGAGCAATATAAAAAAAGGATAATATAGAAGCCTTATACAAAGATTTCTAAACTGGAACCATCTTATATCGTAAAGGAAAATTATCCTACCTAATAATGTTGGGAATCCCATATTTAATTCTACAAATTATGTGATATAATCAATGTTTCCAAAAAAACATAATCTGCGTTGACATACCATTTCCCTAATTTCCTATAACAAGATTATAATAAGAATACATATTTGAAGTTCTCCCAACTCATTAGAAAAGAGCTCACATTACTCCTTAAGTTAATTTTCTTTGCATACATAACCTTGACATAGTTTTCAATACTTATTGGATTATGTTATCCTTTACAATTTATGTCTTTAATATCACTAACCATGTTACAACCTTTGCAATTATATGTGTAATTTTGGTGCAAAGTCTTCTAGTCAAGGTAATAACATTTATTCTTGCTCATTCTCCTATATATCTATTTTATTATTAACCACTGAATATAGATATTTTTATGGTGGCAGACCCAATTTTAAGGTTTTTTCTAAATTTTGGTATTTTTGGCTAGAATCTGGCGATATAAATCTAGGTGAAATTACAATTTTATGTTATTTAAATTGCATTTTTGAATGCATAAATGGATTCAATGTGCTAAAAAATCCCCGAGACACTGATATTATACATACTTAACCATTCAAATTTGCAGATTCAACAATTTCTCACCAAATTTCGAGAAAATTAAACGAATAATATCCTTAAAAAAAAACAAAATATAAAATGTTTAAAATACAACCAATTTAAATACATTTTTTTTTTATTAATTTTCAATACTCAATAGGTTCCAACATTTTCCTTAACACTCCAACCTATCTTTTTTCGAATAAAACCATACCATGCTCAAAAGTTATATTATATTCAATGTTTCTTATGCGTGCAATTGTACCTCTCTTGAGATTTGGTCTAGTGCCCCTACTTTTTAATGGATATATACTAATTCTCTCAATATTTAATGTGCATCATCTACCTTAGAATCCGTGAAATCCTAACTTACTTCTTGTTCATCAATTACAATATCAAATGGATTTTGTCATAGTTTCCCATACATGTCGCATAGGGAAACATGTTGTAGAAGATTACACAAATTTATTAGAGTTATGATAAACATTTGCAAAAATTTCATCCAAGTTTTAGGATATTTTTGTTATATCCTCACAATAAATGCATCATATTCTTATTCACTACTTTGATTTGTCCACTATGTTATGGATGGAAGGCTTTTGATCTTTGTAACATCATTGTGTTTATTTGATTCCATAATGTATTTCCAAAAACTGCTCAATAGTTGAGTATCCCGATCTAGTTGAAATGATCCCACATATGGGTTTTTACTTTTATGCATTGTTTCTCATTTGGAAATGGTTTCGTTACAGGGAATCTAGACATGTGTATTATTGAACTTCTCTCTTGTGACAAACATGTAATTATTTTCTTAAAAATTAAAAAAAAATCTTCTTATAAAATACATTTAGATCTCTGATATGGTTTCGTTGCAGGGAATCTAGACATGCCTATTATTAAACTTCTCTATTGTTACAAACATGTAATTATTTCATTGGAAATTTTCAAAAAATCTTTTTATAAAATAGATTGAGATCTCTCCTAAGGCCACTGCATATTGGCCAGGGTGTGTACAATCCTACGTGTGTATACAATCCTAACATTAAGGTAATTTGGTTTAACATTAAGGTAATTTGATTTATTAGTACATTATAATTTGCATCGCCTTACATATTTAAAAATATTATGTTTGCAATTAACGTTGTTGCAAATATAATATGGGTTTATTAATTAGGTAATATATTTCCTAGTA
>ML789492.1:403933-420246 GCA_009831015.1 Picea engelmannii | reverse complement strand
AAAATAAGGAAGAAAAAGGTAGTTCATTAGTTTGCATAATCCTCATCCATGGCTTATAAGAGTCGTGTTTTGTCACCATAATATGGATAGAAATAAAAAGAGGATTAAAAATGTTACAAAAAATGGATATCTATTGAAAATAGTTTTTAAAAAATGGAAACATGCAATGTTGGGAGGTGGATTCCACAAAATATTTTTTTGAGGTATTCTTTAATATTTAGTGAAATTAGGAGCATTTTGTAATGTTCTATGAACACATGTGCTATGTCATAGGTTCAATGAGTGAACCACTATGAAACATTTATTGGTTATGGATTCCCTAAAATTCCCTTCTAAGGAAAAGAAAAATGATGCTTTTATGATCAACAATATTTTGAAACAATTTGAAACATCTTGAAATAAATAAATTGTGTTAGAGGAGGGATGGAGTCGATGGGGGAGACATTGTTGGATTATACCATAGATTTGTATGAAGGAGAATTTTGTATCCTTAGGTCACCCCTATCTATCATCAAGAAGAAAAAAATGAATCCATGAAGATGATTAGCCCTAGGGAGAAGACTTGTACTAAAAAAGAGATGCAAAAGGAATAAAAGTTGCTACTCATGGCTCTAAAAACATCATTGATGAGGGAAGTACAGTGAATAGAGAACTATATAAGGATGTGGACCTTAGTGCTAAGGGAAGAAATTATGAGATGGTAAGAGTTATTGATTTCCATCACTATCCTTTGTCTAAAGGTGTTCTAGGCATAACCTTTGAGATAGAACAAGTTAGGATTGATAAAAGGGATTCTTTTATAAACAATAAGGATTCAACAAGATGCATAAGCCCATAGGAAGAGTCAAGGGATTGTTGAAATGGACACTTGACACTGAGAGGGGGAGGCTGAATTAGTGTCACAAAACTTTGGACAATTTTCCACTTTTCATAAATTAATTGAACAACATATATTTATTTCAATTTCTCAACCAATATATAAAAGAATAAATATTTTACTTATTTATTTAACTTGAATGAATACATAAGATCAATCTTTGAATATATTCATCTTCAAACAATTATGAGAGACCCAGCTCTCTGTTATAAGACCCAGCTTGTAGTTCTCAAATCCAACTGAGAAATGAGGAATCCAACCCTCATAACAAGTCCTAACTTGTTGATCTCGGATCCAATTGAGATGTGAGGAATTCAATCCTCATACAAGACCCAACTTGTAAACATGCACCAACCTGATAGAATGAACCTTCATTCAATCCATTATATATAAATATATATATTTCAACAAATTCAACTACCTTTTTTGTTCACCATACTTCTTTGTGTATATAATCTCCCAATAGGTATGAGTTTGAAATATTATGTCCCTTTGTTTGAAACATCACACCTCTTCATTTAACTTAACTAATCTTGATTTCGAACTTTTTCTTTATGAGTTGATCACAGACATGGATCGACTCAATATATCATTCTCATGCTTCTGTTACAGTCTTAGTTCACCAACAGATCATATTCGGTCTTTTACTGATTCTCTGTATTGTTCTGGTGTTTAATTCTCTGTTGAATTATTCTATAGACCTTAAGTTGTTTTACAGAATGAAATCTATATGAGGCGCTTCCTTCAAACCATTTACATGTGACCATCTATGTAAAACCACGAGCTTATTAATTTAAGCGTTGCCTCTTCTTTCACCCTTATTTCTCTATTCCATACGACCACAGGTGGTGACCAGGCACTAGGCCAAGTGAGTGCTTGATCACTTATCAAGATCAACAGTCATGTTTTGATTTGACAATGAGATGGACAGTTGTCGTTTCCTCCAGTACTTCGTGGTTTCGGGGGTTTAAACTTCCAATTCTCTCGAACTAAAATTTCACCGAAGTGTTAATATTGAGTTGAGGTGTTTCATAAATTTCAATGGTCTATATGTTATTTCGGAGCTTCGGTACTCCGAGACTTCGGGTTACTAGAACTCTGAGTAGTCCAATTCCTCTGGAGTGATAACCTACCGAATAAGTCATAAAGCGGTGGTGACCGCTTGTTGTCGGTTAACACCTATCATTATTCTATCCTTCCACGATGCTTGATCAACAATTGAGAACGCTCCTGAAGTAGATCAACGATTAGCGTTACTTCGTGATTTACGCTTTACTCTATATTTCCACTGTACTTGATCAACGGTCGAGAATGCTCCCGAATTAGATCAAAGATTAGCGTTACTTTGTGATTCACTCTTACTCTATCCTTCCACTACTTAATCCAAATACTATGACTTAATCAAAGGTTGAGATGGACGGTCGCTATTTACTTCGGGACTCCGGGACTTCGAGAGTTCGGAGGTCCGGGTAATTATTGTTCCAATTTCCACCGGATTTGGTCAGCCCCGAAGTGGTCAACATGGGAGTGTTTACGTCATCTTTCCACTTGCAGTTCGATCTAACAGTCATGTGAGAGTTCGGAGGATCTTAGATCAACGATTTACATTGACTTAGACCTTTGGCGCTTCGAGTAGTTGTTGGTTTCCCCCGAAGGACAAACTCCCGGAGTGACGTAACTTGCCGACATCACTGCTGACTTGGCACTGGTCTAGTGTCTTCCACGTGTCACCTAGATTCGTGACTTACATAACCTAAATTTCCAACTAGACCAAGACACTTGTCACCATCTCATTGCACCACGTGTCCTTTCTGATGTGGTATGTTGACGTGGATCTCCTGATGTGGCACATGTCCTCCTCCTACATCTAATGGTCGTAGGTTCATTTGAATTCTTGATCCAATGATTGTGATCAATTCATTTCGGCCTTCAGCACTTTGGGTTATACTCTCCCATCTCCCAAATCTCCTGAAGTGAGATTCATTGACTAAACTTCAAGCATCTCGACTTCATCTAATGATCATCCTTTGAAGTGAACATCCTAACATGATCCAATGGTTTTTGGGATTTCAACTGTTTCGGGATCTCGTGAATCCTTGATCCAACGACTGTGATCAGTTTAGGATCAATGGTCTAGATTTATTTCGACATTCGGGACTTTGGGTTATACGCTCCCATTTCCAAAATCTCTCGAAGTAAGATTCGCCAATTAAACCTCGAGCATCTTGACGTCATCTAACGATCCATGTTTCTCGCGAAACGCTTAATACGATCCAACGACTGTCGGGGTTTCAGCTATTTAAGGATCTCGTGAATCCTTTCATTTCGGCCTTCGGGACTTCGAGTTGTTTTCTTTTCCCTCACTTTTCAATTCTCCTGAAAATGAGATTCCCAATTAAACTTCAAGTAAGTTAACACGATCTTAACGACTGGAAGAATTTCATGACTTCTCTCCTTGATCTAACAGCTGGTGGGATTTCGTGACTTCTCTCCTTGATCTAACGACAAATCTGACTCCCAAAATGATAATGGACGACTCTTGTGCGTCATCTCTTTTGAGCTTTTGGGTTTATACTTGGTTTCCAACTGAACCAAGGATCTCTGCATGCTCTGATCTCATGCAATCTAATGCGCTGCCTCTCTTGAGCTTTAGGTAGATTCCTCAGCACCTCGTGTTATGTCTTCTGCGTGACTACTCCTGAAAACTATCTCAATGAACATGATTCTTCCTTGAATCTTTTGGATTTTTCTTGTGGGGATTTCAATCCTAATGGAATTTCTGCAATGCACTCTCCCTTTTGAGCTTTGATTAATGTCCTTCCTTCTGAGCTTGAATATCTACATATTTTTTGACATTTTAATTCTCTGCTAAGTGTTTGACATAATTTCTGCATATACTTATTTGACATAAACTCTGCATATAGTCATACTGTTGAAATCAATGAAAATTCATCATAACAACTTATTATCACATCACAATGACATCGACTGTTGACATCAATGAAAACTCATCAATGACAATATGTCCAACAATATCCCCATTTTTCCTTGATGGCAACATACCAACTTCATACAAGAACTCCCCTTGTGATGATGCTTATGTTCCTCTGAAGTTACTCTCCCCCTTTGACATCAATGGAAAAGGGTTTCTCCCCTTATGATCAACCTATGTCTGTCTGCATGATGCTGACCAAAATATGAACTTGGTTAAATCCCCCTGCAATCATGCTCTTCCTACCATAACCGAATGACTCCCCCTGTCAACCTGCTCTCTCTGCCTCTGACTACTCTCCCCCTTTGTTTTTGAAAGGGTAGCTCTTCTTGACAAGGTCTCTTCCCCTGTAAATTTACTAATTGTTTATCTCAGTACATTGGGATATTTGTGTTCAAATAAGTAGTCTTCTTGATACCAACTTGTAGTGATACCCATTTGTAGTGATCAAGTCTTTCAAACCTTAATTTAATTACTTTCTTATTTGATAACCAACATACTCCTCCTGAGATTTTACTGACTTTCCTTTGTCAAATAGAACAAGAGTATGAATCTTACTGATCTTTTTGATCTTCTTCTTATTCTTCTTTGATATTTCACAGGAATATCAATTGAGGATTGATACCAATTTATTTAATGCCAATTTTGTTATCAATTGTTGAATGATACCCCTTGAACTTTTCTGCTACTTTTTCTCTTCTCCCGTTTTTACAAAAGTGACCAAAATGATCTTTTCTTGCTCCTTCTAAGGTCATACTCCCCCTAAGGTGATGCTCCTCTTTTTCCATTTTCTCCTTCTTGTATTCTACAACTAACCCTACCAATGATTTTTCTTTTGACCACTAATCTTTAGATAGTCAATATTTTCCATACATTATTTTTTTTTAAAACTCTTGGCATTATCCTTTGATTTTGTAGAACCCAATTTAAACTTCTTTTTTTATTTTCTTTCTTTCGCTAACGAATTATGACATCATCAAAATTTGAATTTGTCCCATATTCTTCTATAGGTACTTCCCTTTTTGAGCTTGATCTATTTCATATTGAATTTCACATTCTTGATTAGGACCTTCACCCATCATTTTCTTATTATTAATTTTTTCATTTTCAGGTGTAATATCATTTTTCTTGCTTTCTCCTTCAGATTTTCTTCTCCATATCTCTCTATGAGATATTCTGCTTTTTGGACCTTCTCTTTCTAATTGTGTTTTTGGAGATTTGTCATCTCCTTTCTTCTTCCAAATTTTATTAGGTTTTCTCACTAACTTGAATGACTTATTTAAGGATTGACTTTTTGAACTCCTACAGCTTTGGGATTTGTTCCCAAACCTATCACAGTTGTAACATCTCATTGTATGACAAAATTTTGTTGTGTGCCCAACAAAATTGTATCTCCAACATCTAATTGAGTTTTTGGATTTTCTTGTATATCCTTTCTCTATTTTCTTGCAGTCCATTTCTTTATGGCCAAAGTTATGACAAGAAAAGAAATAGCCATTGAAGGTGTTTCCATTCTTGAATCTATTTTGGCTTGAGAGATCTGTCTTTTGATTTTCTTCTTCATTTTTACTTCTATATCTTCCTTCCTTAACAAAGTTCATGGCATGTAATTGTTTTGTGATTGCACTATTTCCTTTTGAGAAGGTTCATTATTTCCCCTGTTTGTAAATGGTGCTCCACTTGTCACTGTCTTCTTTCTTATTGTATCCAAGACTAGTTTTTTCATCAACTGATCTTTGACTGTTCCAAATCTTATCTAGGATAACTAAGCTATTCTGGAAATTGACAATCGTAATTGTCTTTTCATTCATCTTTTTGAGATTGACTATTTCTAATTTCAACATGTGACATAATTCTTCCCTTTTGGATGATTGCATCCTCTAGGCTTCTTCATTTTTCTTCACCTCCTTGAGTTGAATATTTAGATTTGCATTATTTTATTCATTTATCTTCTTAATGTTGATCATTTCTAATTTCAACTTGTGACATGTCTCTTCCTTTTTAGTCAACTGAATCTTTAGGGCTTCTTCCACTTCCTTAGCATGTTCAAGTTAAGTCTTTAGATTGATGACTATTTCTTGTGTCTCATCCAATATTTCTTTGCATTTAATATTTTTTTCATATGTCCTAAATTATTCCATATCTTTTGTTAGATCAAAAATTTTAGTTTTCAATATTTTGATTTCTTCCTCGTATTCTAGTTGAATTTTTTTGAGGTTGATGGCCTCTAATTCCAACATTTGGCAGGATTCTTCCTTTTTTTGTTAAATGGATCTTCTGGTATTCTTTTTTTTCCTGAGCCTCTTCAATTTGAGTCATTAGATATGCATTAGTACTTTCATTTATCTTTTTGAAGTTGATGATTTCCAATTCCAACATGTGGTAAGAATTTGCTTTCCTAGATAACTGGATCTTTAGGTCTTCTTCACTTTCTTTAGTTTCCTCAAGTTGAGTCTTTAGACTGTTACTAATTCTTTTGTTTCTTTTAGTACTTCTTTTCTTTTTTAATCATGTTTTTTCAATTCTTCTATTTCCTTTATCAAATGATCAACTTCAATCTTCAATCTTATGATCTCTTTTCCTTTTTCTTCTAGTTGAACTCTTTGTTCAAACTCTTCATGTCTAGTTTGATCTAACTGTTGAACTAGAAAAATATCTTGTTGTTGAAGTTTCTTCAACTCTTCTATAGTGCACATAGTTGTGTACTCATGATTGTCAAGAGCCTCCACAAGAACTTTAATATGTATATAATTTCCTAGTTCCATACGAATCTCGTCTATTGCAACTGTAACATCAGTCTTAAGATTACGTAATTTTTCTTTCGTGATTACTGAGGTATGCTGCAATTCCTTGATAAGGTTGTCTTATTCATTTTTGACTGAGGTTTTCATCAAATCCTGCATTTCATTCTGATTAGAAATCTATTTCTTTGTATTATGTTCTTCAATCTGATTGGAATTCTCCTTTTCTTTATCTTGTTCCTTATTTTGATAATAATTCTCTTCTTCTGAGTTTTGTTCTTTATTCTAAAAAGAATCCTCTTTATCTGAGTCTTGTTCCTTACTTTGATAATATTTCTCTTCTTCTTGTGCTTCATTCTGATAACAATTTTCTAGGTGGAGCCATAGTTCTATAGTAGATTTGTAGTGCCTCGTCTTTTCTTTGACCTGGTTTGACAATCCATCCTGGATTTCTTTTAAGGCTAATGAATTGTTTCTCCTTGCTTCCTTTGTAGTTTTGGTTTTTCTCTTTGAAGTAGTTAAGTGCCAAGGCTTACTTACTACTAAATCCCAAACTCTAGATCCTCTTGATTTCACATATATTTTAATATTTTCCCTCCACGATGAATAATCTGTTCCATCAAATAAGGGGCTTCATTTGTGGACTCAGCCATTTGTCCACCCATTTCTTCATAATCTACCTTCCAGTGTTTAAATTGATCAAAAGGCACCCACTCTGATACAAATTGTTGAAATGGACACATGACATTGAGAGGGGGGGAGTGAATTAGTGTCACAAAACTTTGGACAATTTTCCACTTTTCATAAATTAATTGAACAACATATATTTATTTCAATTTCTCAACCAATATATAAAACAATAAGTATGTTACTTATTTATTTAACTTGAATGAATACATAAGATCAATCTTTTAATATCTTCATCTTCAAACAATTATGAGAGACCCAACTCTCTATTACAAGACCTAATTAGTAGTTCTCGGATCCAACTGAGAATTGAGGAATCCAACCCTCATAACAAGTCCCAACTTGTTGATCTTAGATCCAACTGAGATGTGAGGAATCCAATCCTCATACAAGACCCAACTTGTAAACAAGCACCAACCTGATAGAATGAACCTTCATTCAATCCATTATATATAAATATATATACTTCAACAAATTCAACTACCTTTTTTGTTCACCATACTTCTTTGTGTATATAGTCTCCCAATAGGTATGAGTTTGAAACATTATGTCCCTTTGTTTGAACCATCACAACTCTTCATTTAAATTAACTAATCTTGATTTTGAACTTTGTCAAAATGAGTTGATCACAAACATGGATCGACTCAATATATCGTTTTGATGCTTATATTGCGTTCTTAGTTCACCAATAGATCATATTCGATCTTTTACAAATTCTCTTTATTTTTCTAATGTTTAATTCTCTGTTGAATTATTCTACAAACCTTAAGTTGTTTTACATAATGAAATATATATGAGGCACTTCCTTCAAACCATTTACATGTGACCATCTGCGCAAAACCACGACTTTATTAATTTAAGCGCTACCTCTTCTTTCACCCTTATTTCTCTATTCCATACGATCAAAAGTGGTGACCAAGTGCTAGGCCAAGTGAGTGCTTGATCACTTATCAAGATCAACGATCATGTTTTAATTTCATGATGATATGGACGATTTTTGTTTCCTCTGGTACTTCGTGGCTTTGGGGGTTTAAACTTCCAATTCTCCCGGACTAAAATTTCACTAAAGTGTTAATCTTGAGTTGACGTGTGTCATAAATTTCAATGCTCCAGATGTTATTTTGGAGTTTCGGTACTCCAAGACTTCGGGTTACTAGAACTCTGAGTAGTCCAATTTCTCTAGAGTGATAACCTCCCGAATAAGTCATAAAGCGGTGGTGACCGCTTGCTATTGGTTAACACCTCTGCTTTCACTATCCTTCTACTATGCTTGATCAATGGTTGAGAACGCTCTCGAAGTAGATCAATAGTTAGCATTACTTCGTTATTTATGCTTTACTCTATCTTTCCACTGTACTTGATCAACGGTCGAGAATGCTCTCGAATTAGATCAATGATTAGCATTACTTCGTGATTTACACTTACTCTATCCTTCCCCTACTTAATCCAACACCTATGACTTAATAAAAGGTTGAGATGGACGACCACTATTTACTTTGGGACTTCGGGACTTTGGGGGTTCAAGAGTCTAGGTAATTGTTGTTCCAATTTCCACCGGAGTTGGTCAGCGTCGAAGTGGTCAACGTGGGAGTGCTTATGTCATATTTCCACTTATGGTTTGATCTAACTGTCATGTGAGAGTCTGGAGGATCTTAGATCAACGATTTACATTGACTTCGGCCTTTGGTGCTTCATGTAGTTGTTGGTTTCCCCCGAAAGACAAAATCTCAGAGTAACGTAACTTGCTAACGTCATTGTTGACTTGGCACTTACCGAGTGGCTACCATGTGTTGCCTAGATTCGTGACTTACTTAACCTAAATTTCCAACTGGACCAAGACACTTGTCACCATATGATTGCGGAGCGTGTCCTCGATGACGTGGTCTGCTGATGTGGATCTCCTGATGTGACACATGTCCTCCTCCTAGATCTAACGGTCGTAGGTTCATCTGAATTCTTGATCCAACGACTGTGATCAGTTCATTTTGGCCTTCAGTAGTTTGGGTTATACGCTCCCATTTCCCAAATCTCCCGAAGGAGATTTGCCGACTAAACCTCGAGCATCTGAACTTCATCTAACGATCCTCCTTTGACAAAAAAAACCTAACACGATCCAACGGTTGTTGGGATTTTGGTTGTTTTGGGATCTTGTGAATCCTTGATCCAACGACTGTGATCAGTTCAGGATCAATGATCTAGATTTATTTCAGCATTCAGGACTTTGGGTTATACGCTCCCATTTCCCAAATCTCTCGAAGTAAGATTCGTTGATTAAATCTCGAGCATATTGACAGCATCTAACGATCCATCTTTGTCGTGAAATGCTTAATACGATCCAACAATTTTCGAGGTTTCAACTATTTTAGGATCTCATGAATCCTTTCATTTTGGTCTTCAGGACTTCACGTTATTTTCTTTTTCCTCACTTCTCAATTCTCCCAAAACTGAGATTCCCCTATTAAACCTCGAGTAAGTTAACATGATCTTAATGATTGGCAGGATTTCATGACTTCTCTCCTGGATTTAACAACTGGCAGGATTGTGTGAATTCTCTCCTTGATCTAACGACCAATATAACTCCTGAAATGATAATGGACAACTCATGTACTTCATCTATTTTGATATTTTGGGTTTATACTTGGTTTCCAACTGAACCAAGGATCTGTGCATGCTCTGATATCATGCAATCTAATACGCTGCCTCTCCTGAGATTTAGGTAGATTCCTTTGCACCTCACATTATGTCTTCTGCCCGACTACTCCTGAAAATCATCTCAATGAACAAGATTCTTCCTTGAATCTTTTGGAGTTTTCCTGTGGGGATTTCGATCCTGATGGCATTTCTGTAATGTGCTCTCCCTTCTAAGCTTTGATTAATGTCCTTCCTTATGAGGTTGAATATCTGCATATTGTTTAACATTTTCATTCTCTGCTAACTGTTTGACATAATTTTTGCATATACTTATTTGACATAAACATTGCATACTTTCATGTCCCCGAGGTGTAGGACAGTCAGTGACGGAGTGTGTTGTTAAGCCACTCCGTGATGTAAAAGTCACCGGTTCGAAACCTGCGGGGACAAAAAATCCAACCATGTTAAGGGTTGGTGTGGCTCAGGCCGGGTGCGATCCCCGGGTGATTTTNCGCATAGCCAACAGGTCCCGCACAAATTAACAAACAAAAAAAAAACATTGCATACTTTCATACTGTTGACATCAATGGCAATTCATCATAACAACTTATCATCACATCACAATGACATGGAATGTTGGCATCAATGACAACTCATCAATGACAATATGTCCAATAGGGAATAGCGTTTGGGGGAGAAGATTGGATATAAAATATTTGAGTAGAAATGGGCAATCATTAGGTGATTATGATTTGGGAAATCTTAAAGTAAATTTAGTGAAGAAGAGTTGGAGGTCTGTGAAGAAATCATAAATTTTGGTGAAATTTGTAGTATAGGAGGTTATATTCCTAGAAAAAGTAATGGAATTCGAAGGGGAATCCTTGATGGGTATATTTTATAGGAGGTAGATGTTGGAGAGAACTCTTAATTATTAGCTTCAAAAATTTTGGGATCTAGTCCTATGGTATGCATCAAAATTTTATTTGATTCCAAGAGGATGGTTAGGGTTTTTATTCAAATTTGAAGTAGATATAGATAAAATTTTGGCTAGAAGTTGCTAGTAATGGGGACCAACATTTCTATCATAGAAGAAATGGTTTATTTGTTTTGATCCAATATTGGAAGATTCTACCAAGCATCCAATTTGGGTGATGTTACCAAGTCTCCCACTAGAAATCTAGTCTAGAAAGACTCTAAGGGATATAGGGGACTGTTTGGGAAAGATAATTAACAATGATGGGTCCTACAAACATAGTTCTTATAGGATTGTAGAATAAATTATTATGGAATTGGACATCAAATAAGGGCTACCAAAGTGTATTGAGATTAAATTTGGGAAAACAATCACAGACAAATTATTTGTTATGTCAACATTTCATCTAGTTGCGTTAGATGCTATTTGTTGGTGCACAATTATGTACACAATATTAATTAATATATAATTAATTCTGCATGTGCAAGTAAATTAATTATGAAAAATAAATAAATTGTATTAAACAAAGTTACTGAATTAACAAGAACTATGACCTCAAAACGAGAACTCTGCCCCAAAAAACCCATATTTTTTGCATAAAAAAACATGAAAATCAACCCCCAAATCAAAATGTGGTGCTACAATAGCACCATTTTTTTAAATAGGGTCAAAATTACAACATTTTTCAAATATGGCCTTCAAAACTCGGACATTAGCTCAGAAAAACTTTAAAATCAACACCTAAATAAAAAAAATGATGTTACAATTTTTTTTTTTCAAAATGTTAAAAGTTTAGATAATTTGAAATCATATTTTTAGAAGTTGATACCATTAAAACCAAAACCTCAAAATCAACCATCAAATTGAAAAGTACTACTCCTAGTAGAACCCATTCTAAAATGGGGGTATTAAAATGACACGTTTTTATAAAGTGGTAAAAAAACTCATCATTACTGTAAACAAAATCATAAAATTAATCGTTAAATGCTTACTTTTTAAATCTTACATTATTGCTCCAAGAACAAGGTAATACATAATGCCTTGAAAATATCACACTATACTTTAAAAATTCAACATCACTTTTTAATATTTTTTCCTTTAAATTAAAAAAATTAAATACAAGATACATTGAATGAAACATAAATTATTTCTTAAAAGTATTGTTATATTTTCCATATTCAAAACATATGAGCTAAGAAATTTTATTATATTCTCCATAATCAAAATATATAATTCATAAAACATAAAAATGATTCATAACTTCATGTAAGATCATATGTAAGTTCAATGCTCATTTCTAGTTACCATACAAACATCATATGAATAAAAAATACATAAAATGTTTCATACACTTATTTAGATTGACTCATGGATTCCAAAATACCATCAGATTCTACATTGTCTTCAAATGAATGATTGGATGAAGATGTATATGATCCATACTCTTCTCTATTGTCGATGAATGCACCATCTAAGTCTACATGCATGCCCAACATTTCATATGTCAAAATCCTTTTAGATATACACCTAGTTTCAGCAGACTCCCATATTTCATTTATTTTGTCTGGAAACAACCTCTTGATAACCTTTGTTGTCTTGGAGTGAAGAGTTCCTCTCTTTGTTAAATTGAATTCATAAATAAGTATGTCAACATCATCTAATTTTAATAGGTCAATGCAACGATGAGTTGTATTTTGACCCTTTCTTTTTCTCTTTCTATTGACATGTTTCTCAACCACCATCTCTGGCTTATACATACCATTGAATGGGTGTGTACGTGTTGCATACCAATGCACTTCAATTGCAATAACACCTTCATTTTATTTCTCAATCTTTATAGCCTTTGCAATCCATAATGGATAACCATGTTGATCTTCAGTCGTGAAGATTACATTCATGCTACCCTCCTTAATATCTTGTATTGAACCCATGTAAAGGTCTTCCATGGCTTCATGTTGTGCACATGATCTTCGCAAACCAATATACATTTCTCTTTCCTCTACATGTGTAAACTCAATAACATCTTGATATTCTTGTTGTTCAACAATGTTTCTTTCTCCGGATTCATTTGGCATATTTTGTGGCCAATGAAATGGAGTCTTCAAAAATGTATCTTCATTAGTTGAGCTTGAAATCATGTCACTTTGAATATTGAAAAAATACTCCCACCAAACAGAATCAACCACATCAAAGTAATCATATGTATCTTTAATGGACTTTTTTTATTTCTTCCGGGCATTCAAAATAATCTACATCTCTATTACACCTCCGTGCATTATGGATTACATAAACTAATTGTAAAAACAATAACTTTGATGCAAATATTAGACGAATTGGAATGAACTTCAAAAATGTTAAACCTGATGAAGGCCCCCATTCTGCAGTAGTTGAATATTTCTTTCCCCATAGAAGTGTTTTCCCTTCAACGTTTTTGAAACAAAATTGATGTTGGAAGCTAATGTCATTAAGCTTCTCAATACATTTTTCTTCACAATGTGATCCCTGAATAAATATTCACATGTCAACAATTTCTTCTAATATATGAAAAACATGCTCTGGAATGTATGTTTTATTAATACATTCAATCAATGATGGTAGGCTTCCAACATTTTTCCTCTTCAATGTTACTAAAAAACGACTGAACATTTGATCAATATGATCATGAGTGTGTCCAACAAGAAGGAAACCAAATTTCACCTTTTGAAAGATTCTCAATTCAACAACCATAGTTAGATATCCAAACACAATTTTATTTTTATTTTCACGACTAGTGTTGTCCAACTGTAGATAGAGAACTTGAGGAATATTTTCAGACCAGTGAGTGAGCACATGATGAATTATGGTGATGATCAGATTTGCATCATTATGAATATTTGGAGCTATGAAGTAAACCCTTGGACACATTTTTCCATTGAAAACCATATAACCAACCAAGTGAAACTGAATGAAATTATCTTCCTGTAAATTTTTTGGTGTAAGGACAAAATGTAGTAGAAGTGTTTTCTTCTAGTCCATGTCTTCAATTATCATACCTAAATATTTGTTTGGAACATGATAACACTTCTTACGATGCTTTTACAACTTTTTCCTTTCACTTGATTGTTGATTTTGATGTTCCTAAAGTGCTTTGACTATGGAATCTGCACATGACATAAACAAAATAGTAAATACATACCTCTTTCTACCCCTTTAGAATTATCTCTTCTTGATTTAAGAGCATCACATATACTGCAAATCCCCATCCTTGACTTCTTAGGAATACAAACATTGTTGAATTGTTTCTTCCATATTTTTGTAAAATATGCATATGTAATAAAATTACCATTTCCTTCAACACCTTCAACATATCCTTTGTACAAGTTGTAGATTTCCCTCCTTGAGAAATTATCTAGAATATTTATTGTGTCTCTATCTGTCATACATTATCCATGTTTAGAAAATAAGTCATGTATCCATGACAATGTAGTATTTTTCACTGGCCCTCTCTCTCGTCCATGATGTACCTTTGAAGAAAATGAAGGATCTTTTTCCAAACTTGTCTGGATTCTTGATAGACAAAGATTACCAATTGAGTGATTTTTTTTTAAAGCCTTTATGCAAAGTAAAATATTCCCAATGTGCTAATCATATCTTGTCTTGGTGGATATCATGCACCCCATCAAATATGATTTTTTCATGCTCTTATTCATTGAAAAATATGTCTTCCTTTTATTCAAGGCATACATGTAGTCCATGCTTTTCAAATAATTCTTTGGACAACATTCACTTGAAATCAATTCACTTATCGAAATTGATTTAGTGAGAAATTATTTCCTAGACCTTGTATAACTAGAATGATTTGGATTGATATAAAAACGTCTAGTCCTAGTCCTAGACACAATGTTTCTTTGAAATGTCTCCACTATTTCATCATCCTCACTAGAAGGATTTTCCTCATCACCAGAAGGAATATCAAGAAAAACATTGTCACGAGATTGAAAAAGAGAATGTCGATCACCTTGATTTTTTGCAGTTGAATGATTGAGAACATGATCTTCATTCCTAGGTCCATAATTCTGTTTATTGACAATCTCGTGATGAGAGGAATATCCAAATCACTAGAAAAATGATTACCATCTTCACCAATGTCATTGGATATTCCATGAAAATATTCACTTGAAGGAAAATCATCATCACCAATACGACTATCAATGTCATTAAGATCCTCACTTGGAGAAAAAATTCCATCATCATCATCGGTACCTTGAAAATCCTCATTTGGAGGAAAATCATCATCAACATTGTGTCCACCATTGGCATAATCATCTTCACTACTTTCAAAATCCCCACTTGAGGGAAATTATTCATCATCCTACTTAGTGCCTTGAAAATATTCATCAGTATCTTGAAAATCCTCACTTGGAGGAAAATCATCATCATCAACATTGTTTCCTTTAATTTTCTCACTTGGGAAAGAGTGTCCACCAATGGAATAATCATCTTCACTACTTTTAAAATCCCCACTTGAGGGAAATTCTTCATCATCCTCATTACTGGCTTGAAAATCCTCACTTCAAGGAAAATATTCATCATCCTCATCAGTACCTTGAAAATCCTCACTTGGAGGAAAATCATCATCACCAACATTTCTTCCTTTAAATTCCCCATTCGAGAAATACTGTCCACCATTGCCATAATCATCATCGCTACTTTTAAAATCCCCACTTGGGGGGGATTCTTTATCATCCTCATTCATGCCTTGGAAATCCTCACTTGGAGGAAAATCTTCAACGGTACCTTCAAAATCCTCACTTGGAGAAATTCATCATCACCAACATTGTTGTCTTTAAATTTCCCACTCGGGAAAGAGTGTCCACCATTGTCATAATCATATTCATCGCTTTTAAAATTTCCACTTGAGGGAAGTTCTTCATCATATTCATTTGTGCCTTGGAAATATTCATCTTTACCTTGAAAATCCTCACTTGGAGGAAAATTATCATCTCAATAATCCCAGTCATTTAAACGTTGATCATAGTCTCCACTTCGACCTACATTTTGATTATTTTCATTACTATTAAATTGTTGAATAGTTTGATCACCATCATATTCCTCCTCTTTATCATTGGTGCCTTCAAAGTCCTTTGATTTAGGACTTTCCTTAAGAACATGCTGAATAACATTGCTTGCACTATGATCAAACTTCTGACTAGCTGAAAAATGCGACGCCTCATTTGCATTACAAGACTTCCCATCACATTTTTTAGTCCCAACAGAAGAGGTATGTGAACAATTTGTTGATTCCTCATAAATAAAATCTTATTTATATGGAGAAGCCATCACTTCTCACGAAGAACATAGAATGATATGAATGTTCACCCTCCCAATGACAATCTTATAACTTGCAAAATGATCTTTTCCCTCTAAAACAAA
>ML789492.1:339811-364131 GCA_009831015.1 Picea engelmannii | reverse complement strand
ATTTACTTCTTATCAACCATGAAAAAACAATAATGAGTCATATTTACATCAAACACTATTGGGTCCATTACCCAAACCTTTGTGCTACGGGTCTTTCTTCAAGGGTTGACATCAATGACAACCAACCTTAATCAACAGATACAACCATTTCAGCCATATTCAAAGGTATAAATCTTGAATATGCCCTTTAAAAAAAATTACTAAGTTAATATTTTGATTTTCTATTTTTTCTTCCAAGTTGCTACTCTTTCTAGTCTATGTGTGCTCTTTGTCATGCACTTTGTGTGATATTGGAAAATTAGAAACATAGAGGAAATTGTTTTCTTATCTGTGTATGATTTTTGTCATATGCTCTGTGTGATCTCGAAAAATAAGAAATGGAGAGAAAACTTGCATTTTCCATGTAAGCTAATCGATATCTAATCCCATTTGTTGTTGAGATTCTTTTTTTTTCAAAAAAAAAATCTCTTGTGTTTGTATGAGCACATGGAAACAATATTTTTTAGGGAAAGCACGCTCTTTGAGGCAGGTCTCCAACAACAACAACAACAACCCCACCTCCTCCTTTACAATTATAATATGTTTTTCACTAGTTCACTTGGTTAAAAGTTGTTTTATGTAATAAGAGGTCTTGAGTTCAATCTCATTTTTAAGTTACTTTTTGAAAAAGTTTATGCATTCATTGTAAATTGCATTCCAATTAAATTATAAAAGTGAATCACTATTAAATAACTTTAATATTTTTTTTTAAGATATTTTATGCATGCAACTTTCATTTATAAAATAACTTCATTGTAAAAGTGATTCTCACTTATTTTATGAAAGTGGGTCACTTCATAAGTAATTTATTTGTAAAAGTGATCTTATATGAAAAGTTATAAACGGAGGGACATCACCACATGGACCAACTTCTACTTTCCATGTGGCTTTTGGCTACCATTTATGTATTTTTTAAAAAGGGTGGCATAACTTTCACATCCGAAGTCCGTTTTCAATGTTGTTTTTTTTAAACAACCTATTTTTTAAAGACATTTCCATCCAAACCATCAGTTTCAACTTGTAAACCCGTATTCTCTACATTTTTTAATACAAATTATCCTAGTGATTTTTTGCTTACCAGTACCAATTAATTCTCATGGAAACCATATGAAGGATGTACTAAGAAGAAAAGGTTTGTATCAGATTACCTTGGGAAAAGAACAAGTCTCCACTAATGTCGATAAGAAATCCAAATGGAATAACAAGGATGATGAAGCACTAGAACTAATTGGAATGTCCATCTCTCCTTATTTAAGGTTTCACCTTTAAGGAATTGGTGGCCCAAAACAATCTCGGGAAAAGTTTGAAGTTGTCTTTGGTAAACACAATATTATTTGATCCCATTGGATTGAAAATAAGTTAATGAATTTAAGTCCCAATGATTTTCCTTGCATTGATATTATTTATCTATGTTCAAAAAACTTAGACTTTTATGTAAAGACTATAAAATAGATTGAAAGGATGACTAATGCATATATGTTATTCTTACTAACCTAGGTAGTGTATATTATTTCTTTGCATCTACATTTTATGCTACCAGAGAATCTCTAGGGAGTGCTTACCAAACTCCCACTCTTGATTCCTTCTGTGATTCTTTGATTTGGAAGAAAGATAAGCTTATGAAAACTGGAGTGATCAACACTACATGTACATTCAATAAATCCTTAGTGGCCTGGAAGAAATATAAATCCAAGCATCCAAAGAAGCAATATCCTTGCAACAACAATAAGAAAAACAAGGGTCTCAAACCCTCTCATCCAAATGTTGCTCCTAATGGTGACAAATGAGAAAAATATAAAAGTAAGAAGACTGACTGACATTGCAACTTTTGTGGGAAAGATTGTCATGTGCAGTATAAATGTTTTAAAAGGATGGAAGCCTTAGAAGCATTGATGAAGAATCACAACATCAATCTTTATTATTCTTCTTCTAACTCTTCTTCTCATGGAAATGCACTTTTTTCTTATGTTTTCTCCTTCAATGCAACTTACGCTTCTTCTTATAATAAGTGCCCTATTGATTTTGGAGAATATTATCATATGTCTAAGGATAAAGCCATTTTTTATACTCTAAATGAATGTAACATCGAACACATATGTGTTGGTGATGATAGATCTTTTGGTGTTATAGGGTCTAGAATAGTTCAAGTAGATAATGGTCATTTCAATGATGTATTATCTATTCCAATTTGGGTTGTTATATTCTTTGCAGTGAAATTGTAGTCGAGGTGGATCCTCTGGAAGAGAAAGTTGAAGGTTGAATTGTTTGATCGAGTAAATTTCAAGTCGAGATGATCGAAAACAAGTCGAAGAGTCCGACCAACAAGAGGTCAAAAGATGGTCATGTGGAAACCAACTAAAGACCGAATGAAGGTCGACTTGTAGCCGACTGGTAAACCGACTTGGTAGTCGACTGTAATAGAATCCCAAGATTCATGGGATTTGTACCCAATGATCTGCGTAGATCTATAACCATTTTTTAGGTGTCTTTCTATAGGTTTTTTCCTACTATAAATCCTATAAATAAGGCATGTTTTAATGTTGTAAAAGACAATCTTTAGATAAATTGTTTTAGAGGTTGTTGGTCATGTAGATGTAAGTTGAATTGGCTACAGGGTTATTCTTGTGTAAAGAAAGAAGGTATGATGTCAATTGTTTCTTAGGTGTAGACCAAGGTTAGACATGTAACCTTTATTTTATAAATGAATAAGAAAACAAGAGAACAAAACAATCAAGGAATGTTGTTTTTCTCGTTTGGATTTCCTAGGAAAAATATGTCTATACTGTGTGTTTTCTTTGTCATTTACTAAATCTTAATTAAATCTTTCTTCCTCTCTTCTACTAGGTTTAGTGTGGAAGTGTTTCTCATTTCCTAACATGTGGTATCAAAGCTTGTTTTAACAACCTTGGATATGAGATAAACCCTAGGTTCAGTAAGAGTCACAAGTCAAAAATATTTAAACCTTTTGCTTAAAGAATGGCAAGTAGCTCGAGAATAGAGATCGAAAAATTCAATGGCCAAAATTTTGAGCTTTGGAAGATTAAAATTGAATATCTCCTTATAGATCAAGAACAATTGGAAACAGTCTGTTCAAGTACCATTTTGGCAGGTATTCCGAGGGAAGAATGGGAGAAACTCGAGAGAAAGTCAAGGAGTATGATTCATTGTTTTCTTGCAGATCCGGTGTTGTTGAATGTCCCAGGTGAAGATTTGACCAATAAATTGTGGGACAAGTTAGGGAGCCTATACCAGTCAAAATACCTGGTAAATAAGTTATTCCTTATAAAGAAGTTGTATCTTCGGAGGACAAGTGAGGACAATTTGGTGACTTATAATTTAAATGGGTTTAATACTATAATAAGCCAGTTATCTTCTATGGATATTAAAATCACCGAGGAGGATAAATGTGTTAACCTATTATGTTCTTTTCCATACTCCCGTGATAGCTTATTTGTGGCTATAAGGATTAATTCAACCACATTTGCGCTAGAAGACGTGGTTTCATCTATACTATCATAATAAATGAGAAGGAAGAACATGGAAGCATTGACCAAAGATGCATTAGTGGTGAGAGGTCGACCGATTGACAGAGATAAAGGAAAATTATCCTGTATAAATTCTAAGTCAAAGGGTAGATCTAAATCCTCGGTTCATTCGAAAACAAGAAGATGCTGGAAATGCGGTAAAGTTGGGAATTACAAAAGGGATTGTAAGTCAAAGGCAAAAAAAGCCAATACAAGATCCGATGAGAAGCAGTCGACTAATAGAAAGATGACTCCAGATAAGCGAGGCGATGTGTACCTGGCGTCGACCAATACATAGTCATATCAATATGTTTGGTTGATTGACTCTGGTGCATCCTATCATATGACACCACATATAAAATGGTTCTGTGAATATGAACTATATGAAGGAGAAGATGTGTTCTTCGGGGACCACTCAACAACCAAAATTTTCAGATGAGGAAGAGTTCGACTGACACTACAGGATGGAAGGAGTATAATCCTTCTAGGTGTGTTACATATTTCGGGTTTGGAAAGAAACTTGGTATCTATCAACAAGATGAGTGATGTAGGGTTGCACACTCTATTTTAGAAGGATACATGCAACATGGTTAGAGGTGCAATGTTCTTAATGAAAGGAGTTTGTATTGGAACCCTATACAAGTTATTAGGGAATTTAGACTCGACTCGATGAAAAAACATCATTGTTCCTGAAGTTGACTTGACTTCGACTTGACTCGAGCTGAGTCGATTCAACCCAACTTGACAAGTCTTCATAAAATTGACCTGACCATACTATGGCACGAGAGGATGAGACACATTGGAGAAAAAGGACTTCGAGCTATGCATAACAAAGGTATGGTTGAATATTTTCTTGAATTTAATTTAGAAGTTGAATTTTTTTAACATTATATATATGGAAAACAAATTCGGGTGAGGTTTCCATCTAGAGCGACAAGGGAAAAGGGGATTATATAATTGGTTCATAGTGATGTGTTTGGCATGCCTTCACTTGGTGGATCCTTGTATTATGTCTCCTTAATAGATTATTTTTTCAGGAAGACATAGATATATTTCTTGAGGAAGAAATCAAAGGTTTTCGAGAAATTCAAAGAGTTTAAATCTCTTGTAGAAAACCAGATAGATTATAAGATCAAGGTGTTGAGAAATGAAAATAGTGGTGAATTCTGTGGAAATGAATTTGAGTAGTTATGCAAGAAGTGTGGCATAACATGCCAAAATACCACAGCATATACCCCATACCAAAATGGAATTGTTGAGAGAATGAACATAACATTGATGGACAAGGCAAGGAGAATTCTTAGTGGTGTTGGGCTCACACAAGAAAGCTAGGCAGAGGCAGTCGACACTGCAAAATATCTAGTGAATATGTCTCCTTCATCGACACTAAATGACATGAATCCACATGAGGTATGGTCTAGTAAAAAGCCTTCGGTTTTACATCTCAAAGTATTTTCCTATGATACATGTGTGCATGTTCCCAAGGAAAAGAGGAACATGTTGAACAAGAAGGAAGTCAAGTGCATTTTCATTGGATACAAATAAGGAATGAAAGGATATAAGCTCTGGGATCCTACATCAAGGAAAACAATGTACAATCAAGATGTGGTCTTCATAGAAGTCAGAAGGAAGTCTGAGTCTGAAGTAATGGTTCAAACAAAGAATAGTCCAAAGAAGGTGTGGTTTGAACTAAGGAACAAAGAAGATGATTTAGATGAGTCAATTGAATCAGATGAAGAGGTGGAACAACCGACCCTAATTGTAAGGAGGTAAGAACTAGTACGAAAACCAATCTAAAGTTATAGTCCAAATGACTTCCATTCTGCATTTTTGTTAATTTCCATCGACGAAGAGCCCAATTCAGTCAGGGAGGCATTCGACTCAACAAAGGGTAAACTATGGAAGGACACCATAGTAGAAGAGATGGAATCCTTGCATAATAATGAGACATGGGATTTAGTTGAATTATGTAATGGAAGAAATCTGGTTGGTAGCAAGTGGGTATTCAAGAAGAAGATGAACGCTACAAGTCAAGTCAATAAATTCAAAGCTCGACAGTTAGTGAAATGATATTCCCAAGTTGAAGGAGTCGAATTCAATGAGATTTTTCCCCTTTTGCAAAATTAAATTCCATTAGAGTATTAATGTCTCTGGCTCCAACATTTGATCTAGAAATAGAACATATGGATGTGAAGACAATGTTCTTGCATGGGGACTTGGAAGAAAAAATCTACATGAAACAACCTGAAGCATTTGTAGTAAGGGGCGAGAAATATTTGGTGTGCAAGTTGAAAATATACCTTTATGGTCTAAAGAAATCACCAAGGACGTGGTACCAAAAGTTAGACACATACATCCTTAGTTTTGGGATTTGTGAGAAGAAAAGATGATCACTGCATATATTCCAAAGAAGAAGGTGAGAATTTCATATATGTAGAATTGTATGTCAACGACATGTTGTTGATTGGAAATAGAATGGATGCAATAAAGGAAGTGACGAAGAAACTATCCTCCAAGTTCAACATGAACGATATTGGTGCAACAAACTTCATTCTGGGGGAGATCAAGAGAGATCAAGTAGCTAGAAAGATCTGGTTGAACCAGAAGAAGTATATTGAAATAGTTTTGAAATGTTTCAACATGCAAGATTGAAAACCTGTGAAGGTGTCGATTCTTGTGGGAGCAAGGCTAACTATTGAACAATTTCCAAAGAAATGAGGAGAAATAGAGGACATGGAACATGTTCCCTATGCAAGTGTTGTTGGTAGTCTAATGTATGTGATGGTCTACACTCAACCAGACATTTTCCATGCAATGGGAGTGTTGAGGAGATACATTTCGACACCTGGAAAGGGGCACTAGATAGTTGTCAAGAGAGTATTCAAGTATTTGTGTGACACAAAAAATATGCTATATTCTACCAAGGAAAACATGGAGGTGACAGTGAATTAAATGTACATGGCTTTGTCGACATCAACTAGGCTTGATATCTGGATCGTCGAAGGTCGACCAATGGATATGTATTCCAGATTTTTGGTGGAGCAATCAACTGGATGAGTAAGTGATAGGTGGTTGTAGCCTTTTCCACAAAATAATTTGAATACATGGCAACCACTCATACAAGAAAAGAAGCAGTATGGATGCAAAGGTTGTGCTCAAGAATTGGGTTTGGGCAAAGAGCTATGAAGATAAGTTGTGACAGTCAAAGCACAATATTTCTGGAAAAGAACCCAACTTATCATTCCAAGACTAAGCATATTGATTTACAATACCATTTTGTAAGAGACATGGAGGAAAGAAACAAGGTGTGGCTGGATAAAGTATACACGTTGGAAAACATAGCAGACTCTTTGACCAGGTCTCTAAGTGTTGTGAAGTTGTCTGGGTGCAGAGAGGAAATGGGATTTGCTTCCTTGGGTATATTAATGAAAGTTCAGGAAACTTATGGCTTCAACAAACAAGACAACAAGTGGGAGAATGTTGGGTTGTTATATTCTTTGTAGTGAAATTCTAGTCGAGGTGGAACGTCTGGCAGAGAAAGTCGAAGATCAAAGTTGATGGATCCTTGAGGGGACAGGTATATCATGGCATAGGATGAAAACTACAATCTTTTCTGTCAGGATGAGAAACAACTCTCGTGCATTAGCCTCCTCCCTAGATGATCTCGAAGGCACCCCATTTGGGGATTGATGCTCGACTGTGAGAAAATATTTTGTAAAATATTTTTCTTTTGCATTAATATATTGCCTCAAGTGGCCATGTTGGTTGGGGTCGTGCACTGTTTCCTTCCCTAGGGGTTTTAACCATGTAATAACATCGATGTGTTGATCCTTGATCTAGTTGTGTGAGTGGTTATTGAAGGTGTTCTTCCTCTATTGGAATACCTTGTTTTGTCAAACATGAAGGTGGTGCAATTGGTGACACAAGTGGAGTAATAGGTGGTAGAATAGGTCATGCAATTGGTGGCATAGGTGGAGGAGTAGGGGGAGGATTTGGTGGAAGAGGAGGATGAGGAGAAGCGAAAAGTGTAGTAGGAGGAGGAGGTAGAGGATTAGGAGAAGCCAAAGGTGGAGGGGGAGCATCCTAAAACATCTCTTGTAATCATGTGAAAACAAATCAAATGAAGAAGTTGAATGGGAATGTCTCATAGCTCATTTCCCCTCATCCCTCAATTTATTCCCCCAGATGGGAATGTACATCATATCATAAATAAATCTCTCTCTCTCTCTCACACACACACACGCACACATATATACCAAATTGAGTTATTGTTGTTGGAATATGATTTTCATTAGACCAAAACCTGTGGGTGTTAGTCTCTGCTAAAATCGTCGGAGTTAGGATCCACGAGAGAGGGTTAACCCATGTCATAAAATTCGCGGGAAGCGTTGAACCCAATGTCCAATAATCTCCTCGCCAACATGTGTTGGGTGAGTTTCGAACTCGAGACCTGTTGCTCTAATACCATTTGTTGAACTATAATTATCATGAGACCAAAACGCACTAGAGTTAGTCTCCACCACAATCACCAAAGTTGGGATCCATGAGAGGGGGTTAACCCATGTCGCAAAAATCACGGGAAGTGTTGAACCCAATGTCCAACAACTACATGATCACACATTGTCATATTGACTCCACCATGTAGCCAACCAACATTGCATCTAACCAATCTACAATCTACTAGAAAAATCTCCAATTTGGCCTCCATAGCATGCATGTCTATGAGATAGAGATGACTCATTGGCCTCATCCATATTTTCATTGGGATAAGTAGGCCCCTCACCAACATACAAGCCAATATTTACAAAATAATAGACAATAATTAAACAATTTAAACAAAATCTTAAAATCAATTACATATGCATTAAATAAGACAAAAGAATATCCAACTAGATTAATCAAAACATAATGACAATATTACCACTCTCCTATGTGGAATCATCCTAAGTAAATGGTATGCTCACACATCCTCACTCATCCACCTCTACATGTGGATATTGTATTTAATTAAGGATGTGATCATCCTCACTACTTAATATCTCTAAAACCTTTAAAATCATCAGTCCACATGGGTACTCTATCTATCCCCGGGAAACATCTGCTCCCCGATACACATACACATCATTCATTAGCTTAGGAGGGAGGTGGTTGAATGTTGGGAAATTCACTAAAAACCTCTTAAAAAAAAAGGTAAATACATCTAAAGAAAAGAGAAAAATATGTTCCCCTCAAACATGTTAGAAAAAAAACTATTATAAAATAATAGTAAATCACCTCATCAATCGAAGCATGCAAAATACACTATCTACATAGTACATCAAAGAGAAACTAATAAATTTCCCATTAGAGGTATAGTGTGCTAGTGTTGTCATCATAAGTGTTGTCATCATAAGAGAAAAATGTGTTTGCATGTTTAAATATTTTTGCACCATTGTTGGTGCATGCACATGCTACATAGATACAGTGGTTTTTAGTATTTGGTAACACATCATGCCCATGACACATACATTGAGGATGATGCCATGAAAATAGCATTGTGAGTGGTATATCGAGTCAAATAGAATGCACTAACTAGAGTTATGAGGTGCATTCGGTTTGATTGGATGTGCATGCATCTTGGCATGCCTTTTTCAGTGCGTTATTTTCTGCACCTCCATTAGTGTATCTTGACAACGTTAATGCACTACTAGAGAAAACACATGTAATGTGTACTTTTCACTACTTTACGATTTGCTAGTTGCACTATTGTCAATGCAAGGGGATATCACACCAATAAATGATTGATAACAATGTTATGGTTAGATAATCATGCAGAGTGTGTCTTCTGGTTTATCTCATCATGTTAGCATCAATGAACTATTTCACACACCTCCCTCATAGCCTTAACACATTGTTGAAGAAGCCACATGTAATGTGAATGGTGCAATTCTTTTTCAATTCTCAAGAAGCCTCATTGTCGGTTTAAGGATAGTGCATCAACATACATGCCAACATGATAGTAGGATGATGTGTCTTTACACACATCATACATTAAACGCACTAAAGAGACTAGGGGAAATAAACCTACACTACTTGATGCCTTTAAGTTCACTAGATGCACTATCTACGATGCAAATAGACTGCACCATATTGTTAGCATGCACCCATTTTTCAATTTATTTTTGGATGCACTACTTGGCCCAATGTAACGTGGTCATGTCAGTGCACAATAATACCTAGAATAACACATGCCTTCATATCACGACGCAATCATGTTTATTAGATGAACCTATAATTCGGAGGAGAACATGCATCAAAGGTAGAAAGGTGCATTATACTTATGAGAACTCACCCCACATGGTGCTTGGTGTGCTTCACTATTTGTTATGCATCGAGCTTAGTGTGATTTATGTATGTGATTATTATACATGCATCAAGGAATAACTATGTAAGATGCACCAATGCAAGTACTTTGTAGATTGTTAAATTTGAAATTATATATTTAATGAATCATATCACTTTTATTTTATGAACATTTTGATATTATATTTACATATTTGAATAATGAAGTTTTTATTGTGAATTAAGTGTGGATACAAGTAATACATGTGAATTATTTGATGTTATGGTCTTATAAGGTATGCAAGTGAGATTTGTTGGTAAGTATTTGTCCTTTAGTTGATATTCACTTTGCAGAGTTGAAGTTCATTGTGTTTGGGGATATGTTTTATGCATATGCTACAATTCAATGATTCATAGTTTTCTTTCACATGAAATTCATTGTACATTGGAATTGGTTTTCTATATTGGAGTTGAGGTTTCATCTAATCATGCAACATTTTAGAAGTAAAAGTATAGACATCACTTAAATAAAGCATAAGAAACAACTAAATGTATCAAATCCATATTTTGATTCTAGAACCTATAGCTTATGGGCTTACCATGCTTCCACTACACTAGTTAGATGTTTCGACCATGGCACATCAAATTTCAATCAACCCACAAATTTTGAGATATTGCATCACCCTACATATGAGCTTCTCAATATGCATGAAAATTCTCATTTTTTCAATTGATTTGTACTTGTACCATGACTAGCATAAATCATACTAACAACTCTTCTTTACAAAGTTGTTCAAAATTTTCATACTTGGATTACAAAATGCATTAAAATCAAAACAAAAAAAGAGGCTTTCACATATCATTCAACCTAGAATATAACATGATTGAATACATTGACTATGTTAAAAAATGTTAGATAACAATTATTATAATTCCACCACAATTTTATGATCAACAATGGCCAACAATCTTATGTTGATATCCAACTATAGTTGATAGTTGGTTTCCTTCATCTACATTTCAGTGGCATGAATACTTGAAACAAAAAAATTCATTTGATATCTTTTAATTATCTTACACTTAACTATATATATCTTTATAAAATATTTAGGTGGTACAACAACATTAAACCCCGCTATCAAAATCACTTCATCTTCAAAAACAAAAATATTCATTCCATCTTGTAAATCCTTTGGTATATCCAAATACATCAACACTTGAGAATCAGTCCACATCCAACTAATTGCACCATTATTCATTGATAACCCTCTTGCAAATTGAACATGATTCATTTTCATGTGGTGGAGGCCATTCTTCTTAATTGACTCCAGGCTCGTCAAAAAATTTCCATGTACACACATTGAAACTTCTTCAACATCGAGGATAGATTTCAGCAACCCTTTTGATTCCATCAACTTCATGATATGTCATTGATTTTCTTTAATCAAGATCATACCTTTTTTTCTAGTAAACCAAAAAATTGCTTAGTATCATTTTTTATTTCCTCTTTGATATCATCAACAATATAAAAGTGATGAATAATTGTTACATGAGTTCTCACATTCAAATTTATAAAAATAAAAAATAAATCCATTGTCACATGTCCATCACTTTTGTTCAAATTTATTCAATAACTCTATATTGCAAATCAATATATAATAAGCATTACCTAAAACATCAAATCAATTACTTTCTCCTACTTAAAATCCATACCCCCATTTGCATTCAAGAAGGCATCTAATTGGTCTTGATTTTATAAAAAACTTATGAAAAACTCTTCTCTAATGTCAAAAGTATATTGTCTATACAATAAGTACATAAGAAAAACACTAAAATATAATCAATGTTGAATTGACTTGGGTTGAACATAAAAATACTCAATCAAAATCTAAAAGAAATCCTAAAAACCATCTATCAAATATGTTGTAAAACTTCATGGGAGATGAATGGAATCTCTTGTTCTTTAGGATATTGATCCAAGTTTCTTAAAAAGAAAATTTCATTTCTTAAAATACTTGGAGACCAACAATGGGGATCTAACATTTCCATAATCCTTCTAAATTGCATGACACCTTGTCCATTAAGGTGGCCACACGAGGCATTGACTATTTATCTATCTTGTTTATTTAGTTATTTCATTGGGTAACGAAGACATTCATACAAATTCATAGGTTCCACAAATTTGAATATAAGTAATAATGGTATTTGGTTGATAAAATATATTAATAAAATATTTAAAGTTTTTATTTTTATTTTTATTTGTATCGAATCAATGAAGTTAAAAAAATTTCAACTCAAAGAGATGAGAGGCATTCTAGAATCCTTGAATTATATAGCAAACATTTCCCTTACTTTAAAAATGCATCTGGGCATGCCATGGACAAATCACCTACGTTATTGTTTAAAAAAGTGTAATTTTCTAAATTAATGATCAACTTGTAGTTAATTGAGTTTAATTTAGATAGTGGTAACAATAAATATTATTTTTCACACTCAAATTCAATTCTCACAAATAATATATTGAGTTTTTAATAAATATTTTATTTTAATAATCTTAAATTTTTCTAGGGACAAATTTACTTTATCTTAAGTAATTATGATTTTAATATATAATTCATTTAACCCAAACATACATGAAAATAAGGCAAGTTGTAAAGAGCAACAAGTCCCTGTCAATAGAGGAAGTCTATTAGATGCTTTTGTTGAAGAGAGGTTCAAGTGCAAGTCAGGCTTGTTATGAGAGTTGAGTGCATTGTAGTTTGTTATCTTGTTTGCATTTCTATTCGAACTATGTTGTGCTCTGGAAAAGGAGGCTCACGGAACAAAACTACCAAAGTCGTACAAAATGCCATTATCATGGACATAGCACGAGCATTGGGATTAGATTCAGAAAGAAACTGGTCGAAGGAAGGAAGCTATGAAAAATCTTGTAGTTCTTGAACCCTCTCAAACATATGAAAACAATACTATACATCATTGGTTTGCACACTATAGAGAGCAAGGTCATGACCCCACATACCCAGTAAGAGGTTAGTTCCTCAAGTCACTAGAGTTACAACCTAATATAAGTCGAGAATGTGTTGACAAAAATGTTGATATTCACATTAAAAAATGTGATCTAGCATCTAGGAAGTGATGCCTCTGTAGAGGACTTTGCACTCGTTTTCCAAAATGCTAGTATATTCTTTTATGTGTCATTGTTTTCCTTCCCCTACACATACATGTAACCACCAAAAAAAACAATCACCTAAATATTTCACTTTAATATTGTTTTCTATAAATAGTAGCTTTTATTAAAGTGGTATTTTGTTGATATGGATGTTCCTCTTTAATGGAGCAATCAAAACAACCTAGCTAACGCATCCCTTGCTCACAACATTACTAGATTTTGGTTTCATCACACAAAGCGTGTGTGAATGCCATGAAATAAGAATGAATTTTATCCTGTAAACAATTAACATGGTGAAAACGTTGTTATTTGAATGGATTTCAAGATTAAGCCCCACACACAGATTTTTAGAATTCTTTAGAGTGACATTTCCATAGTGCAATGGAGTGACATAGCCTTAAAATTTAGGGTTTTGGACATCGTAGGAATATGTAATGTCCCCACTTTGGGACATCATCACAGTGCAGAGGTTTATGATGACCAGAGTAGCTAGATGGAGGTTATACCAAATACAGGGGTTATTGAGAGGAATTGTGGGGTCCAGCTTGCATTGCTCATCATATTCCATCATTATGAGTCATTCCGCATAGGTTGGCTTTGGTTCCGTTGCATTCTGATGATTTCCATGATTTTGACTATTTTGAGCTATGAGCTAATTGAATTCACTGAAGAGGTCATTTTGGGCACATTACTTGGAGGAACCTCTCAATGTAATAGCTCATTGGAATCGGGAGAAGCAACACTATAGGATGGGATGGTGAGAAGTGACTTTCAGTGGCCAAGGAAGCCACAAGGAGAGATAAGGTGTTTTTCAGAGGTAAAAAGATTAATTAATTAATTAAAGTGATTTAATTAATTAATTAAATATTATTAAAATGAAAGTCACTTTGGAGGGACAAGGAGAGCAAAAAGTATAAAGGAAAGGCAAGGGCCTCTACTCATTCATTCATGTATGATCATATTTTGATATCTGGCTTTTAGCTAGTAAGCGCAACATTGGGAGTTTTGAGGGTTTTGACTTAACAAATCCTAGAGGACGATTCGATGGTGAAAGATTCCACCTAGCTTGTCCCAAGATTGGTCTCGGAGATGCAATACTCTCCCACACCATTCTAGTTCCAAATCTACTCAGTTGCAGGAGGATTCTACATCAGTTGCAGGGTCAGAGAGAGAGAGAGCACACCAGGTAGGGTTTCCAGCAAGAGGGGTGCACCATTCATTGAGGAAGGATTCGTCCTAGCTGAGGAGAAGTGATTTCGGGAATTCCAGGTATTGGGTTTTCCTTGCAGGTGTCTTAGCATCATTCTTGGTGGTTTCTGGAGGCATTTCAGTGGCAGGGTTATTTGTATTGACAGTGGGATGATTTTCCAAGAGGAGGGCACACCATTACTTGGAGGGTAGCTAGATCTAAGGATCTAGCAGGTATTTTGCCTAGTTGAGCACTTGGGTTTTCATTGCCATTCCTCGATCTATCATTCTAGTGGATTTGTGGAGCAGTTGGAGGTCTCTAGGAGAGAGGCTGAATTATTAGGGTTTCAACCATCCAGGAGGATGCACTATACATTCGATGAGGTTGAGATCCATAGGGTTTGAGGTAGATCTTGGAGATTTGGGCACCTGGGTTGTACTTGCCATTAACCGATCTGCTATTTGGCATATTTCTTGGGGTGATTTGACACATTTGGCAGCAAGGCCGAATTGTTGAGGAGCTTCAGCATTCCTATAGGACGTGGCATCATCCAGTTAGGGCTTCTGCACTTAATACGACCAGATCTACCTTGGTATTGGTCTTCATCTCTTATTCAGCCTTTGGAGGCTCATTTTGTATTGTCGAGATATTTTTGTAGAAGCTCATACTTCTATCTTGGAGCCATCTGTTGAGCATTCCAGATCAACATCTTCATTGTAGCAAGTTCTCTATTTCATGAATAAAATCATATTTGAGATGTTTTGGCTTGTCTATCATATTGCATATGGTTGAGGTATGTTCCATGGCTATATCTTCTTGTTTATTGCTGCAACACATATATAACACATCAATAAACCCTAAGGCCGAAATCAAGAGGCCATCCTGCAAGTAAACACATCTAAACAAGTAGGTCAGTAAAGTGTTTGACGAATACCACAACCAGAAAAAGTTTTAAAAGACACCAAAATAGTGATGATCCTGGCATAATGGCTTGGGATCATTACAGAATATTGACAATTAAATCAAGCACTTACTATAAGTTGTTATTTTTCATTACAATATGAAAAATATTTAAATATTTTTCCATATGCTATGGCCTCGCAAGCAAGCTAGGCACGAATGAGAATTCATTAAAAAAAGCCAATTGTAAACACACGACTATGAGTTGCTATTTTTTGTTACAGTATGGAAAATATTTGAATATTTTTCCATTTGCTATGCCATGGCTAGGCATGAATGAGAATTCATAAAAAAAAACATTGTAAACTACTACAGTTCAATTAAAAGAAAACAAACCAAGATTGATGAGAGCCTTCTCAAGTGAACTTTTCCTACAATCACTTTCCTAAACGTAGGAAGGAACTAAAATGCCATGGAATGGAAGGACATGTGTCCATTTGATGGTTCCAATCCTTCATCCATCTATCATACCATGATTTTGCATGGAAGTACGTGGAAAGAATTCTCATGGAAAATGAGACTTGTCTCTTCAATTTCCTGGTAACATATGATCGGAGTGTTGTCAACCTGCTACTTCATGGTTTTCTTCGAGACTAGTAGATCTAACAGTCGGGTGAGCTATTGGTTTCATAGATGTTGGTGATCTAATGGTCAGAGACTTATCATGTGCAAGATGTGTGGTTTCTAAAGACAGTGTAGTGCCCGGAGAGGCGTTCATCTAGCTAATATCGAGAATGGTCTTTGTTGCCCTCCTTGGCTTTTATCTTTGATCGGGAGGACTTATTTTCTTGAGGAGTCCAAGCCAATATGGAGAATGAACTGGGGTTATACTCAGGAAGAATCCATTTTTTTTTTGGGTTGTCTACCCGATCCATCTGATCATCATTTTCCCAAGCTTCAATAGAATGAAGCACAACTAGCACAAGGATTATAAACCACACCATTTGAGAGCTCAAGACTACTCTTAGCCAGCAGTAATAAGAGCTCAAGAATGATCTTAGTCAGTAGTAATGAGAGCTCAAGATTGCTCTTAGCCAACAATAATGAGAGCTCAAGACTGATTTATATCAGTTGTATGGATTGTGTGATGGTTGCTTGAATTTTCATTTGTCTCGTTTCTTTCTTGCATTGATGAATGGTTTGTAGGATAAGTGGATTTATTGTCGTCTAAGGGAATAGGTTAGGAAATACGTTTATATTTTACCCGCACATACTATGTCAACAACTCATAAGTTTATGAACCTGGTTGACAAGTAAAATTGGGTTTATTACAACAATTCATTGAACCAACAAGTATAGACTAAGAGTAGTCTGCTAATATCTATATGAAATAATGATGATTATTATATTTGGATAAAACTAATGATGGACTGTGTATCCAGGAAATTAATGATTATGGCATGATGATATTGTTGCTTATGGTATCCATCCATATGAAGATAAATGAGGATGGTGGAAATGTTGACCAATAGAATTAATGAAGGGAGCCAACGAGCTTCTACAAATGTAAAAGGATCAAGTAGCATCAAGTATATTGATAACAACCATGTATGTATGCATTTTGGGTTGTTATAGTGTATAAATATTGAAGAGAGTGAAGGTAAGAATTCCCTCATTCTAATATCAATATTTGAATTGATGTAAAGGAGGGAAGCCTTGAGTATGCAAATATTATTTGTTGCTTGAATGTGTTTATGGGAAATTTAATTGCATATTGTGTTATGTTGGTTATGAATTCATAACTGAGTTAAGTCGAGAGACATTACTCCTGTTGTAGCAATGAATTCTATTAGAGACAGTCATGTGTGAGGCCATGATGAGAATGGATATGGAAAGGCTATAGTGTCATTCAAGTGCATAATGGATTTCCCCTATATAATCGATGTTTGGATTGCAACATTTTTTCCTACACTGAATAGAACTAAAGAATGATGTTCCTAGTGTTGTGTATGGGAGGAAGGTATCCAAATGATCAGATGAGTTGTGGGGAAGAATTTGGATGATGTATTGAGGCATGGGCCATACCTTCCAACTCACATGGTGGAAAACATGACATAAACATATGGTATCCTAAAGTCAACACAAGGAGGCATTGTATGGATGTGGCCATGATCATTGACACAGTGATTTCGTTTATTGGTAAAGTTTGATAGCATGATGAGAAGCTTGGTGTGCTAATAATGCATGTACAATGAACGATGGATTCATTCTAGATAATATAGTTAGTGGTTGAATTCCATTTTTAATATAAATAATGGTTAGAAATGATTGAATTGTTGGTAAATTACAATTCTGAGATCATTTCATAAAATGTTGAAAATGTGCATGACTGCTAACAATCTTGTTTGGCTGCAAGAAAGTTGAGGGAAATGCAAGTAGAGTGGCATTGGATATGGAAATGATGTAATCTCATAAGGAAGAATGATATCTATAACTGCAAGAGCCAAACATAATGAGCAGAAATATCATGTGTGGGGATACTTAACTCCAATCGTTCTTCCTTATGAAATTAATAATTGAAAATTGCTATGATATGCTAACAATTTTTTTGGTTGCATGGAAATAGAGAAAATTTCAGGAAGAGTGGTCTTGGATATGGTAGTGGTCTAATCCATAAGGAAGAAAGATGCATATTGTTGCATGAACCAATCAATTATGAGTCGAGGATTCATGTTTGGAAAATTTTATTTTCAAGTGTAAAACAAATTTGAAATTTTATAATGAAAATTTTATGATGATGTCTCATAATCACTGTATATGATGCAGATGAAATGATTGTCCCAGGTTATGCATTGCTGGTGGAATTCTAGTAGTAATATGGCATTCGTATGCATGAGAACACCTTGGCAAATGATGGATTGCCTAAGGAACTGTATAACAATGAAAGAGATGTCTGAGCGTAAAGGGTGAGTTGCACTATCGAAGAACCAGGTTGTCAGGCCTGAAGAGTGAACTCCTGTGTGAGTTTCAATGTCGAAGAACTAGGTTGTTAGGCTTGAAGAGTGAATTCATATGTGAGTTGCACTGTCGAAGAACCAGGTTGTCAGGCGTGAAGCATGAACTCCTATGTGAGTTGCATTGACGAAGAACCAAGTTGTCAGGCCTGAAGTGTGAACTCTTGTGTGAGTTGCACTGTCGAAGAACCAGGTTGTCAAGCCTGAAGAGTGCACTTTTGTGTGAGTTTCTCTGCAACAACAAGGTTGTTGCTGGTTCTTTTACTGATATTTTTCCTAGCAGTAAGTTCCCTTGAGTTCCCAGTAGTGAGATTCCTAGTTACCTATGCCAAAAAACCTTGATAAATGAACGATGCATCCCGATGGACTGAGGATAGTGAAGGGGGCACATTCCTTTAGCCAACCCTGATAAATGAATGTAACATCATTCCTTGGGTTGGGAAGGTCAAGAGGAAGAGAGATGGTGGAAATCGAGATAGTTGTAGGAGAATGCCAATGACTTGTGTATATGTTTCGGGCCAGGGTTCCTTTGTATATATGTTTTGGGGCAAGAGTGCCTATGTATTTATGATTTAGGGGCCCAAAGTGCCTATGTATCTATGGTATTGGAGCCATGGTGCCTATGTAATTTGTTTAGGCTGGAATACTTGTGTGATTTCAGGCCATGGAGCCTATATGTTGATTATTGGTCGAGGAGCCGGAATTGTAAAATGAAATTACACGTGTAGGGTGTTTTTCATTGAGGACAATGCAAAAATAAGGGGGAGGGGATGTAACATCCTCATTTCTAATCCCCATGAATTATAATGTAATTGTATAAATGTGAATTAGGCTAGTGAGCCAATGCGTTTGAGCGAAGAGTGTGTATTGATTTAATGTAGTTGGGGGGGCAAATTGCATATTATGAACATTGAAATAATTAATAAAAGTAATAATCGTTGGTTGTGATACGAAAAAGACTAAGAACGATGGGGGGCTATGATTCCACAAGAGAGAGGGGTCCAAGGGGGAATTACCCACAGGTATTAATCCAACACACATTTATGAATTATTATCATTGTGTATAAACTTCTATTTGTTGATTGGGTGTATGAGAAACCAATCATTTAACTCATGTAAGAGGGTGAGTGTAAGTGGTCACATCCCATAGTTATTGGAGAGTATGAGATGAATTACAATCAACATGGTGAAAAGTGTAAATCGAGTCAAGCAATCAAACAAGGAGAGGAAATGGAAATGGTTTACCTTCAATAATGACTAACGACCATGTTTTGACACTAAAAAATTCTACGCTAAGTTAAAAACCCCATGCTGTAAATAATCCACGAGATTAATAATGCAAACAATGTCGTAAGGTAGTTAGAAATCGTTGAATGGTCATTATTATAAGAATGTTCACAATATTAAACTATTTTATTGATCAAATAATAATTAGCAAAATCACATTTATCATATTAGTAAAAATTAAATTATTTTATTGATGAAATAATAATTAACAAAATCACATTTACCATATTAGTAAAAGTGGTTAATATAGGTGGTCCCCGAGGTGTAGTCGTGGTTTCTTAGCTGTTAGTCCCACATGTCACTGACAAACTAACAAACCAAAAAAAAAAGTGGTTAATATAGGTTAATAGAGATTATTAATTTGGAAAACTGGAAAATAATCAACCACTTTTACTAAGTCGTAGCCTAAGCATTTTACTAAGTCGTGCAAAATTATATGGTTGATTTCGACTAAAAAATCCAATTCATAGAACAGTTAGACAACGCCCTTTTACTAATATGTGGTTGTGCTAGTGTTATCTACATTTACACCTTCTTCATGCAAGTCAAGTCCTTAAGTCCTTAGTCTGTGATGGAGTGTATTCTTAAGACACTCGTTATGTGAATTCACTTCCAAGATTCCTTGTAACTGTAGGAAGAAGGATTCGCACTGCAGATGGTGAGCAAGGGGCTCTAAACCGTCTCCTGGCTGCTGGTTGGTTGTAATCTCCTGTTAAGAGCATCAAACTTTTTACGGAAAATTTTCTTTCACTTCCCTTATGCCGAGCCATGCAACGCAGGATCGAATCACGTACACGGTGTTTCTTTGGTTTGAAACTTTCGAGAGATGAAGATTATGCTTGGCTGCCACCATAATTAACAAATATGGAACATGCAAAACTCTTCGTTCCTCGCTGCATTGTCTTGACGATCTAAACTCTTACCAGTCAATCTCCTTTTACCGTCTTAACCACCACTGCAACTTGCGATTGTAGCACGGTAAGACTGGGAAATTACTGCGCCGTGCCCAGACAAGTTGAAATAATTCCGTTCTGCCCAAAAGTCCAAGGGGCGACTGGGAGGCAAAGCCCCGACAGTGCCCCACCTATGTCCGTCACGTCCCTTGTTCAAACATTAAATATTACAGAACAGGCCCGCTGAAAACATTAAATGCTGCTTCCTCATATTATGGCATTGGTCGAGGGAGGACTGAACGACACTGTGCCGCGAACGCGGTGAACGAAAACTCGCGGTTTTGTTGTCGATGTTAGTTGGCTTACGTGGCAGGTATTAGAGTCATTATTCGACTCGTAAGTAACCCAACGACTTAGAAGTCCGACAAAGTATAATTTTGGCATAATACCCGTTTTCTTATTTTGTATGCCAAAGTTTGGAAAGGACGTTTCATCGGTTGCTGGAGAGAAGCACGTTTGGTAGGCAATGAGAAATAAAAAAGAATGCCCACCAAAATTCATGCTTTCAAATTGAAACAACGATGTCCCTCTTGCCCGGCATTGTGTCTCTTCTAGTTTTTGGCCTATTCTTTTGTACCTATTTATTGAATATGACCTAGGAACTACATTACATATTATCTTTTTACTTTAAAATATATATGAAATCCTCACTTTGATGGCAAGAGCATTTAACTTTTTAGTAGTGTATAGTTAATTTTGAAAATCATAATTATTTGAGAAAGTGAAAGACTTACTAAGTTTATAAGTTTATAATGGTATAAGTAGTGTTAAAGAGATACATGTCCTCAGGGTCATTATATTTATATGGTTTTGTATTAAGGTCATTATATTTATATGGTTTTATATTAAGTATCAAATTATGGTTTTATATTAAGGGAACTTTAGAAGTATAATTTATTTATTTTAATTTAATAAAAAAAAAATANATATTTTTATAAATTTAATTTTTTGAGATATGGGATGGATTTGTGTTTAAGATGGATTTATATTGGTTTAATGTTATTGTATTTTCTTTTTTTATTTTATTTATGTGTTTTGTGGTTTTGTGTGTTTATCAAGAAAAACTTTTTTGGGAAATTTTCAGGCACTTCTCTACATTCATAGATGGTATCTATTGTTAACCTATTGGCATTAATTATGGTGTTTGACCATACATGGACATCGAATGAGCCACACAACAGAAGCATTGAAATTACAGGATCGACCCTCGTGGGTTATCTCACATAATTAAATGCTTTGAGGTTCATGCAAGAGCTCTTGCGGTTAATCCCTTTGGTTGGATGCCTTTGTTACATGTCTCACTTAAGGTTCATGTTAGGTTAAGCATCGTAATGTGTGTGTGTGTGTGTTTGCGCGCGCAAGCATGTTGGTGAACTAGTCCAAGTAGTTGAGTGCTTTGAGCTTAGTGTTAGCATATTTACAACGGATACTCTTCGTGAAATACAAAGAAGTGTCCAAAAGTTTTCCTACACTTGATTTTCTTTAGAATACATTTTTCATTTTTTTTTAAACTATTATATTTGGTTAAGCTTTACCATGTCAATGTTATACATCTCTATTATGTTAGGTTGTAATAAGTGTTCTTCAATACAATTAAAAATTAAAAATTACATGAAATTATCACTATAAATCATACATTGTAATTAAAGTTCAATAAAAATTAAAATGATAAATTAACATTGTTTTACAAAAAAAACTAATATTTTAGTTATGTATTTTCATTATTACAAGTTAATTGCATAATCATAAAATTTAATCATACTTTAACCCAACTCACTTTAACATTAGATGTTCTTTACAAAGATACAAAACAACACAACAAAATGTTGACATGGTAACCCAACCCACTTTGTTTCACATTATATGTTCTTTACAAACATACAAACCAACACAACAAAATATTGGCATCGTAACCCAATTATAGTTTAATAGTTAGTATTGCATCATTTTATTCACTTCCATCTCCCAAATTTTATATACACATGTAATTTAAAATTATTAACCAATGATGAACAAATTATTTTTCAATGTTCGGTGGATTGTACACCATCCTAAAATTGTAGAAACGTTAATTATAAAATATGGGTAGTAGAATCATGTAAAACTTCATATTAATAATATATGTCTTGGCATCCATAGTTATTTTGTGAAATCTATTCTCTAGCCTTTGACAAGGATGAATTCTCCTAAGTGGAAGAGGGATGAATTCTCCTAAGTGGAAGATGGGTATGTTTAGTGGTTGTTTTCCATTGTTATCATATCGCCTCATTTCATTGAAGTAGTGTTCTATACTTTTTGCAAAAAATGAAATAGATTTGTTCTCTTCTCTCGAAATGGTTAAGTGTTGTTTGAATTAATAAATTTCTTTTATCCATTTTTTAATAGATTTAAGGTGTGTTTATATGTGTAATATGGTTGCATAGTTTTCTGTAGGATGACAAATAAATTTCTTTTGTTCCTTTTTTAAATGGATTTAAGGTGTGTTTTTATTTGTAAAATATTGTTGCATAGTTTTTTACAAGATTTTTCTTTTCTTTTTTTTCACAAAAAAAAATTGTAATTTCATTAAGGAGGTACAAAATTACATTTGCGGGTATATACTGACTATAAAGAAATAGTCAAGTATATAGTAACTAGTAAGGGAACCACATAAAAAAAATTATATTTAACAACTGTCTGAAGCACTTCCCCGGTTAAGGGAAAAAAGAGAAGAAATTAAAGAGGTTTGAGAGGGTCCATATCTAGCTAATAAACCACTAAACAAACTTACAAGCATGTCAAAATAGACTGGGAAAACCTTGCATCTATAGGAAAACAGTTCAGAATTTGCATGCCCGAAGATGGACCTCAAAGTGTGGGAACACTGCACGCCCAATAGTGGACCTCAAAGCTCTAACCCAACCTCCATAAAGAAGCAGAAAAACCCAGCAGCCGATACAAAAAATATCAGATCCCAAGACCAAGGACCCAACACCTGGCCATCAAACCACCGATAGAGAGCCACCAAAGAAACCCCAAATCAGATTAAGACAAATATGGAGAGGCGAAGCCGAAACAATCCACCCCACCAGATCCGTCGCAGGCACGACCAAAACTCCGAGCAAGCGAGACCATAACCGCTCGCGAGGGCGAAGCTACCAACGAAATAACAAAGCTCCCATCAGCCAATACCACGAATAAGCAAAGGATGAAGAACCAGATGAAAGAAGTAAGGGAAAGGATTAAGGAAGAAACCCTAACTGCCCCAGATCCAAAGAAATGAGCTCTGGAATATCTTCAAACAACTACTGGAGCGACATACTTCCCTCGAACTACACACAACAACAACATTCAAAGATGTCACCTCGTCCAAGCACTGCATCACCGAAATCTGAGCAGACGTCGGCAAAGAAAATGTTGTAGAGCAACGGCTAGGGTAGAACCCTAACCAAGCTCCTCCCTAAAGGAGAACTAGTTTATTTTTGGTTCTAAGACCATAGTTTTCTACAAGATGATAAAGACATATTTTAATTGCTTTTCATAGTGCATTTTGGTGTTGTTTTTTAAAGATTATTTTATTTTCATGGCAAGGAAATTGGCTTGTTTTGTTTTCCCTTGGAAATAAGGGAGAGAATGTATGTGATCTATTGAATCGAGAAAACCTATTTTTATTTGTAATATTTTATTAAAATTTTATGCATGTGATGAAGAATTTTTATTTTTTGGTTTTCTAGTGCACTTTTGTGTCATTTGTTGTGAATTCGACTTTAAATAGTTTGAATATATTTCATTACAAATTAATTGTTGATCGACTGATTTGGTAGCCAACATATATTGAAAAATAATGTTACAAATAAGACAAGTAGTTTGTTTGTAAGTAAAACATATAGTTTAAAAAATTTTAAGGGAATTTTCTCTAAATTGCTAAAAAAAAAAAAAAAAAAA
>ML789492.1:321498-339612 GCA_009831015.1 Picea engelmannii | reverse complement strand
AAAAAAAAAAAAAAAAAAATACACAAAAATTGTTATTTTTAAAAAAAATCTTCACAAAAGTTTTAATTTTACCTAAATTTTAATTTTAAAAATGTTCAAATCATAAATTATTAGTTATGTTAAAAATTTCACACCATAAAAAAAAATGTTATTTTTAAACATAATATAAATTTCATGGAGTCGAAGAATAAATATATGTAAAAACAGGATTTTGAAATGTAAAAAAATTCCAACACCAAGCCAAATTAAAAATGTATATAATTTGTTAAAAAAAAACTACAAAAATATTATTCATTACTCAAAAATCCATATATTCTATTTCACAAGAGAAAATAATATACATTTTGTATATTCTTTTAGTGTTGCATGATAGATCAAAATGGTAGGATCCTGAAGAAAGACATGCAGTGCATTGCTCCTTTTCACATAATTGGTCTCAAAACTTGAGGATATACATCCTCCATGATAAGCCAAAAATATATAGTCCGAATAAACACAACAAAGTCAAAACATAGATTTGTTCAATAATCTACCATCCACATCCATCAAATAATAAGCTAATCATTTCATCTTCTAGACAATTGATTGGATTTATTGAACATTTTATTCCTTCATTTTTTTTTACCTCTGCCCATTCTTGTTTCCTTGACTCATAATTCAAACTAGGGATAGATGTTTGACTTGTTTCTTCCCCTTTTTTGGGTGATACATCATCTTCATCCACTTGGATAAAGATCCCTCAAGAAGAGCCAAATTTCCTAGGGTCATAACTACTTCTTCATGTTAAGGTGGGTTTTTTACTTGAATTGTCTTTGATTTATAATTTATTTTTCTTTTCTACAGTTTTCAAAAGAGGATTATCCTCCACCTATTTGGAAATAGGGATTATAATTCACTGGTAGTTCTTGCTGGGGATAGGGTGTAACCTCATATGAAACAAATAAACATATTTGCAGATAATAAAAGAGGAATAACTTCAAAGAAAACAGGTGGTGTCTAAAGACATCGTTACAACACTTAAGCACAATGCATTGTGATTAGAACATCACAATGCATATTGAACATACGAGCCATGTTAAACATTGACATGCAACACACTTGATAATTACTCATGGGGTCTTATATTTATAGCCTCAAGATCTAACCAACTTCCTTGGAATCAAAAATATCGTGTCCACATACAACCATCGGTGGTTAGAGTTGAATTCATGAAATCCATGTTGTCTAGTCGGATCGACAAGGATGCTCGACCCGACCGTCCATGTGTCCAACTCATAGGCGATTTCTCAGTTGGTCAATCCACCAACCAAATATCTTCAACTGGTGGTCGACTATCCAAACAACATGTGTGTTGACTACTCAACCGACTAATGTAGATATTTGGTCAATTGCTTTACCGATAGTTTCCAAATGTTGGTTGACCACCTAACCGATTGATTCCAGGAGAAGTGTGATGAACCATCAAAACTTGACTCTCCAACAATGTTCATTATCACCTTTCCACCAATGAGAAGGATTTTTTTATTTTATTCACTGAGTATGAAGAAGATAGAAACGCATAAGAAAATCAATATCTACACTTAAATGCAACATATTCATAATTCAATTTCTAATACCTAGAAACACCTATGAATTTTAAATGAATTTCATTTGGAAGACCTTTCTCAAGGTCCATTTCAGTGTATATTATTACACAATTCATTAAAAATATTCTCTTGATTTCATTCGAACAATAATGGAATTTTCTAAAAGCATTACTTATGGTTTCTAAGGAAATTGGACCCCAAAAGTGTAAAGGTAGATTTGGGATCCTAACCCAAATTAGATCCAAAGAAATAGAATTCAAGGAGGGATCAAAAGGTAGATGTCGTTGTTTCATACATAACCCACCTTTATCCATAAACCAAATAACACATGATTAGTGTCGTCAGTTGAATCGAATTCTATGAGAAAGAACCCTAGGGAACACTGGTGAATATATGCCTCTTCCCACATAAGGGGCTTCCAAGTGTGAGAAATCCAATGATGAAGGTTTTAAAGATTTGTCCATAATCTATTAAACCTGCAAATAAGTCCATGCTCTTTGTAAAATTTGAGATTCAAATCTGCTTCACCATCTCATCAAAGGAGATATTAAGAATTTCCATTGTTTTCTCCACAGTAAAATGTGCAAGCTTGTAGGCTGAATCCCCAAATCCATTTTGTGGTGCCATAGTTACCCCAATAGGAGTATGATAATACTAACTAAGAGACCCTAAACTGAAGAAGAGAAGTGAGATGGACTTAACCTAACTCCCATTAAATCCCCAGATAATTTAAGAAAAAAAATGTAAGAAAACCTCATCAAGTTAAAATAGATGGTCAATAATCTTGTAACTTAGCTTCTGCAAGGAACCAAAATTAGTCACCATGTTAAAACAAAAGGATTTAGGAGGGAGATAATGTAACTAGGGTTCTAGGGTAAATCCTAACTGGGTGTTTATGCTTGAATCTGTTAGGACCAAAACAACAACCTCACGGGGATACAAATCCCCTTGCGTTTTTATAGAGGTGGCACTCCTCTTTGTTTTAATATTTTCTTGGAACTCTAGATTTTTTAGAATGTAGAACTTTGAGGAAGTCCGTCGTGATAATCAAAGAAATATAAAGATTGCAATAAAAAGGTAACAAGAAAGAAAAAAGTTGTTTTTTCCTTTAAAAAGAGAGTCCCCGAGAAATGACTAGGAACCTCACACTTCATATACTTAAAAAAAGTAAACAAAATTTCCTCACATTCATCATAGTTATACTAAATATTTATGATCACATAAAATAAAAGAAGATGATATGGATGCATAAGAGAACTTTAATAGAGTGAACACATGGGGAGCTCAAATAAAGATAATGATATATCAATGTCAAATACTTTATACTCAAAACTCAGAGTTATAAAATACAGTCAAAACTAATCCCGAAACAGTTCTGTTGGGATTTCTAAAAAATATATAGTCTGTTACAAAGCCTTGAAATTTAAATGTGTTTGTCATTAGGACTGGGATTGGGGCTCTCGTAGACCATAAAGAAAATATAAAAATGATGTAATCTGTAGAAGGAGGATGGTGGGAGATGATAGAGTAGCAAGACCTAGAAAGAAGACATGGAGAAGTTATCAGATTTCGGTTAAGCCTTTCTAGTCAAAGAAACGGAGTAACTGGATGAAAAACTGATAAACAAAGAAAGATATGATCAACATGAACTTACTATGATGGTCTCTCTCCCTTTTACTTTCTTGATGTTGTCCTTTTATTGTCTTGATTGATGGTTATAGGAACCATCTCAACTGTTTCTTGCCTTTCCTTGGTTAATTTGTCAATTTCCTTTTTTAACTAATCCTCAATGTAGTTTTTCATTGGTGTGATGTTTATTTCATGCCTGATTTTAATGTTGAATAATTCACCTTCCAAGTCTCTTACGTCAAGAGAAATACCATGTACTGCTTCCTCAATATCCTAATTTTTCACGAAATAATCAACTAGCCAATTGTCTATTTCTTCTTCATTATATTCAAGTATGCCATAAAAAAATTCAGTTGATAACCCCTTAAATATCTCAACTTGTTCGTCAAATTGTTGTTTTGATAGAAACATTGAATTGAGAATTAATTTAGGGTCTTGTACCTTGTTAGTACGTCTGGCTAGATCTATCTTGGTGCGCCTTTTGAACAATTCTTCTCTTTTTAGTATGGCTTCGCTTCATGCTTGAACAATGCTACTCAATTTTTTAATCTTTTCCTTCTTGCAAGAATTTAGTTGTTTTATTCGACTTGGAGAAGGCAAATCCTCCTCTCTTCTTCTCATTTATGTCATGTTTGAGACTTTAATTCCAAATGGTATTACAACATCAGTGTAGAAACCTTCTTCTTTCTTTAAATCAGCTTGCAGATACTCATGGAAGGCATGTGCCCTTGAGCCAAAAGAAACAATATTTTTGGATACCTCCCATGCTTCTGTTATTAGTGACATTATCTTCTTAATATTTTTTTCTACATAACTCATGACTGCTATGAGTACACTTGAATATCATTTCAACTTAATGGAAGGAGTGGTTGGTTTGACCATTGACAAAGGACTTTCCAGGATTGGAAGAGGCATTAAGGAATTTTCCAAGTCTTTAATCCTTTCTTTTAGCTTGGCATTTTCAGCTCCCAATCCATTAATGGAATCGTCAAGAGAATCACCAGTTTCCCTGTGAATTTTAGGGATTTGGGATGACCACATGTCTTTCAGGTCAACCTCCAAGCGAGATTTTCCTTTTTTATTTTTCTAATCACCTCTTTCTACAATCAATTTTTTAGATTCCTTATCAAAAATAACACTTTGAAAAGTGAAGGATTCCTCTTCACTAAAAATATCATTTGCAGCAACTTCCAATAAAGCATTTTGTTGAGTTACAATTTATGGTTGTTCCATCACGGGAAATATTTTTTCTATATCCACCTCCAGCTCCATGTCATCTAGAGAAAATCTTTGGATATCGTTTTCTATAAGGTTGTCCTCTTCCTCTTGTATTAAATTCTTCCTTTTCTTTCCCACGGGTAACTTATGTGATTTCTCAATTTTCCCAAGGAGAGGATTCTTCTCTCCTCCGCCGCTTGAACTATTGTGGGCAATATTTCTAATTGGGTGAGTTGTTGGAGCATTTCTCCGGGATGTGGTAGTTTTGGGAGTAACAACTGGAGACTGACCACTCCTTTCACTAGGACCCTTTCCTTTTTGTTTATACATTTCATTAGTACTTAGTACTGCCTTTAGGTCATCAACTTTGTGTACATGAGTACTTTGGTTGTTACCTTCTTCTTCTTCATTCAACGTAGTCTGGATGGATGACTTACTGAATCCCACCCAAAGCATGTGTCCTACAAATATTTTATTAGGATCACATTGTTGAAATGGCTTGCAAACTCATCAATTTTATTTATGTTTCTGAAAATGAAATCTCCAATCTTCCATGGCAAGGGGATAAATTGTTTTTTCCTTTTTTTCATGGAAAAAATGTAGCCAAAAGTTGTATTTCCTTGCCACCTTTGTACTAAACAATTTGTTAGATACATGATATGGAAGAAAGGAGGGATTTTATTTGATACAGAATATCCTGATGACACTGTGATTTTCCATTTGTTCTATCGTTCCCTTTTTTCTCTAAGAATTCGTTAGCCTAGTCAGATATCCTTGGGGTATTTTCACCAAACAACAACCCTTTGAAGACTGAGACAAAATCATTGTAAACTTTGTAAAAATACAAAGAGGTCTAGTGTCTCCACAATGCTTGATACCAGAAGGTAACTGGATCTATTTCACAGTTCACCCTTTTACTTATAGTCAAGTTTGGAAATTGACAACAATACACTATAGAAAATAAATAAATATGTAAGTGAAAGAGAATTTGACATCATGATTGTCATACTATAACTCACATGGAATAAAGTATTATGTGCAAATTCATGTTATGGATGAGCATGATCATCTCTCTTTGCAAGAAGTGCTTAGTCCCATATGTAGTCTATTAGTGGAGAAAAAGGAGTGGGAAAAGAAAACTATTTTGATTCATAATAAGTTTTTTTGTGACAGATGGCAAGCAAAGTCCACCTGTAATTGTAAATGGTTATATGATGATAACCTTGTTAAAAAAAAATATTCAATCAATTTAACCATGGATCATCATTCAACTATGCACAAAGAAATAAATATTTTATCTTTCTTAGGAAATAAACATAGAGATAAATTTATTACATATTCACAATTCCAATGAGTGCAAAAATCAAACAACATAGCCATCTCAATCTTGCCAATATAATACACCTATTGATCAAAGAACATAACCATCTCAATCTTACCAATATAATGCATCGATTGAAAGAAGGTCACTCTACCTCCTCTTAAGCATTTAGAGACAAAGCAAAGTTTGTTGCACCGTTTGAACCTAGATTAAGAGGATTCTTCTCGGCCCTTCATCGTATGTCTGTCTGTACCCTGTCTTGATATGCCTCGTACAAATAGATATATTATGGTTTAAGCTTTAATGACCTATCTTGAGGAATATAAATGAGAAACTCTTTTGGCTCAGTTGAACTAGATTTGGAAGGGTGTAAACAACCAATTTTGAGTTTACAGGTTTTGTTTGCGTAATTTGAAAATCAATCAATTGAAAGCAGCTCCTTAGGCGAGGCTGAACTAAAATTGAAAGGATGTAAAGAGCCTCTTTTGCATTTACAATTTTTTATTGCATAATCAGAAATTTAGTTGACAAATGCAAAATATAGTTAAAAATTAAAACCATAAAATAAAAAATAATGATCCAAATGATAAATTTAAAATTTTATTTTACTTTTGAAAATAAGTCACATGAATACAATGGTATTTTCATATAAACAAAGAATTTTTTTATTAAAATGTGATAATTGAATTCAATATAAAATAATCTATTAATAATTATATAAAAATATTTGTAAAACACAACCGTTAATAATTATATAAAAAGATTTATAAAACACATCCATCGATAGTGGTAAAGCTCGATAATTATAGAAAACTATTTGTAAAACATAGCCATCCATAGTGGTAAAGTTTGATAATTATATCAAACGATTTGTAAAACACAAGCCTACATAGTCGTGAAACTTGAAAGTATTCAAAACAAAGTAAGAAATTATTACAAATGGTTCTCAAATTATAGCAGTGACTGCCAAACTTCCACTACCATCCATCTCCAGATGTCCTTGTTGATTCGTTGCACATAATTCATGTATCTTAATGATGGGAAGAAATTTATCTCAATCACAAATTCAGTACCTACTACATTATATTCTACTTGTTACACTTCAACTACCAACATCTAATATAATATCCTACCCTCCTCCCACTGATAAAACCTATTTTGTTGAGTATCAATGAAAATAATACCATTCTTGATCGAGATCCCTTTAGGGGCAGGTCGTCTTCGTCCCGGGCACGCTCCAAGGTTTTGTCCACACGACTTGCTTTGCAACTATCTCCATGCCTCCACTTACTCCTTCGTCCAAATTCTAGGTGTATCAGGGTATCCCAGTATTTGTGAGTTGCACATCTCATCATGGTCATCATCATTTGAGCTTTTAATAGAATAGGGTCTAGCACTTGTCTTATTATAACTATTGATATAGATAATCTAAAAGAGAAAATGTTATCCTACCCTTGGGCAGACTCAGACTCAGAGATGTTAGTGGCTTATGCAATGAGAAGACCTCCAAGGTTGGTTCTCTAGGACTAATGTAGGATTGCATGCAGTTGGGGTATGCAATTGTAGGACCTATAATATAGGTTAAATTTGGTAAAATTTCATTGTTGTGGATTTTAATTAATATTTTTTTATATAAGGAATATTTTTAGATAATTTTAAGGATTTTAAAAGTTTTCCTTAAAATCTTTATTAAACTATACAGATTATGGAAAAATTGTATTTTTGAAATTTTGAAACGTAAAACTATACTTAGAATTTTAATTTCTATTTTTATAGCTAAAAAAATAAATGAACTTTATTTTTTCTAAAAGATTATAATTAAAATAAAGTGTAAATTCAATCTATGTGTTTTTTCAAATTTTAAGAATTGAAATAAACCAAAATATAAAAACAATGAAAATATTTAAATGTAATTTTTAGAATTTGGTATATCAATTTATATTACAATTTAATATAATATAAAGTCTAAAATTATATTATAAGAAAAAGAAAAAATAATGATCTTATCCATAGATATATTAATTCATCATCAATTATATTAAATATATTAAAAATATAATTTTATTATTTATATGATAAATTAAGATTGAAATTCGAAATTTGTTTGATGAGCTTAACATATGGGATTTTATCTATTCCATTGCATTGTAGAAAGTTTATTTTGTTTTTTATGATAAACAGTTGTACACAATTGGGGAAAGTGTCAATCCCACCATTAAGAACTAAGGAAACAATACCTAGCTCTTATTGATTATTTCGTCAAAGATGTATACAAATTTTTATTTGTGTGTGATAATCAAGTGTACGTAATGAGGGAAAGTACCAATCCCATTGTCGATAGTGAATGCAACAGATGCCTAGCTCCCATGGATCCTATCACCAAAGAGGTATAAATAAATTAAGGACACAAGCATTTAGCAGCTGGATGAGCTAATGATTTACATGAGGGTCCAATCTTTAATAAGGTGTTGGAATGATTGGTTTGTTATAGGATGAGTGGATATAAGAAAGGAATATATATGCATGCATTTATAACAACAGAGGAGAGGATAAGCTTATGGGTTGCCTGCAACCATACGCACTCTCTGGAAGGAAATAATTTGGTTTTCGGTCAGCCACCAAAGCATACAGGCAGGCAAGGCAGGCACTTGTGTTACGACCTTGATTGAGATAACGGGTTGCTTCAGGGGATAAGATTTGTTACAGATGACCTTAACTGAGTAGGTGAGTTCAGGTCATGTAAAGCAATATTTTCTGAAAATGGGTCATTTGCAGATAACAAAGCGAGTTGAAACTCCCTACGGAAGAGGAACCACTGGAACTGGGGATCTCCATGAGATTTATTTCTCAAAGGTGTTTTTTTAACAAAGTATGTCGCAGGGGTGTCTTCCAGTTATGCAAAGGTCTCAATCCTGGGAGCTAGGCCTGTATGTCGTGTGAAATTTTTGACTAGAAATGCATGCCCTCTATCCTTTCTAATTGGTTCATGCTATTGAATGGCATGACTCCAAGACATGGTATCGGTGCCAAAACCACCCTGCCAAACCCATTCCAGTATAAACAAAACTCAAACTATGTATATATCTTGTTCAAATGAGAAAATGTAATAGAGGAAATGAGAAAAGGTTCAATAGAAGATTGATGATTGATACATGTGAGACAAGTTGAAGGTGTTATCACTCCAAGAGTCACTTCCAGACTGCAAATGGGAGTAAGCTTGGTAATATACAAATTGCTTTAAACTTAGGTTTAAAATCAAGGGTCAACAAGACATGAAAGGAAGGAAAAGACAACAGATATAACTGCAGATCAGTGATAGACCATTGGGCAATGGAGTCATAAACAATCTGCTCATTGAAGGAATTTAAGCTACCTATCAGAAAAAAGATTTATGTAATGATGAAGAGAAGAATAAGAGAATTAGAACAAAGATGAATATTCGCTAAGCAAAGATCCTCTCTGCAAAGAGAATTTAGATGTGTTTGAACAATAAACAATGATAAATAGGAAAGTTTACAACAGATCTTCTACTGCATCAAGAATCTATCAATCAAAGGCAAATTTTAATCCTTAAAATCAACAATACATTCAAGCAAGATGAAGAATAGAATAGAGAACATAGAAGAAAAATCCGATGAAACAACTCATATGAATCTTCAATAACATACAAATTACAACCCCATGCCCCTCCGACTCACAAACTGAAATACACAGTCATTCCATTTCTCAAACCCCTTTGGGTCTTGGGACCCTTCTCATATCATTCATCTGATGTATTTATAATCAAAACAATAGACAACATATAGGAGTGCGAGTTGCCCTTCCTATCCTCGGATTCTCCACAAAAAGATACAAGTCTAACATTTGTGCCAACAGATCTAACAAACTTCTAAAATCAAGGAGCATGTTGGTAACCACTCTAACAAAAATGAATGACATGTCTGGCTGTTTGGGCGCATCTTCTCCAGTGTCATGTGTCTTCTCTTGTCTATCCTTGCATGTATTATTTTTGCATGCCCTTTCTCCCCTTATGGAAGGTTCTCCACCTGTCTTGTTCCTTCTTTCAGAAGGAAACTCGGGTCAGTATGGGCCTGTAGGAAAAACTGCCCTTTGTGGTACTTCGAGATGATAGTTTTTTTGTCTCCTCAGCCAGACCCTCCATGCTTCCATTTAAGGGGGTAGTCAATTGTTCAACCACCAGTCCTTCTTTCATTAACTGATTTCTCCTTGGGATCAGGATGAAGCTTATTATTTTAGCAAGGAGAGATCTGGGTCATTTTGACATAATGAACCCTCCCCACAACTTCCTCACTCTTTCCTCTAGTGATAGAATAGTCGTTGTCTGTTAAAGTTTTGCTTCCCCTGGTGACTTTCCTTTGATGATTTGGCTTAACACCTAGTTTTGTTGCCACATGTTGCTCTCAGATTAGACCCTATATAAACATGTGATTGCGGAAGTTTTTGAGGACAGTTTGGATCCACAACGCTCTGACTCCTGTAATCCACCACCAAATGCCACGTACCTCTCTAGCTATACCATGGTTTCGATTATGGGACCACTCTAGGATTTTAACGTTCGAGCATGTTATGCCTCCACAATGAAGTGTGGCCATCGATCTTGTTGCAATCTGCAATCTGGGTAACCCTACTATTTTAGCGCCCCTGCTAAAGTTTATCTGTTTGCCAACTCTAGAATCCTTTTAATCATGTTTAGAGATGGCGCCAATTTTGGTGTTCGAGAGCTTTGGATGCTGAACAAGAATACCTCTCGAAGGACGATCTCCTGAATCTGACGTGGTGTCCTAACGTCATATGATGTCACAACTGTTGATGTGTCACAAAAGGAGAGTGATAAGTGTCACTCGAGAATGAGCGGATGACATGCCCAAAGGTGCCTTAACTGAGTGTCACGTGTCTGTGCCAAATGGATTCCACGTATCTCTGACGGATGAACGCCACGCGTTTGAACTGATGAGTGCCAAGTGTCTTCGGTGCTTCAGGGTTTGGGAGTGTCTGCATGCAAAGTTTGTATAACTCCCGGAGGACGATCTCCTGAATCTGACATGGTGGCCTGAAATGATTACCACGTGTCCTCGACAGATAAGTGCCTCCGACACTTCAGGGCTTATGTCTGGTCGTTAAGCCTTGCACGAATTTGAAACTTCGAATGCACGAGAGTCGTTAATCTAAACTGTACATGGGATCTCCACTGTTGAAAATTGAACCTGTCTTCTTGCTTGTATTTCAAGCCCGAAATGGACTGCTCTTGAATGTTGTGTTTGGACGTTTCCTGTGCAAACAAAGGACTTGGTAGACCTACTTCGAACGAAAATTTTAGTAGCGCCACTTTCCAGAACTAAAGTTCTCAATGCCTTTGAGTTACTTTTGTCGTTGCAGTTGTTTATGCTAACATCAGGCTCCAACTGGGATGGGGGTCTCCCTGTGAGGTTTCCAAGAACCTTAGAAGTTCCAGTCGCCTTATCCATTGGGCTATGGAGTCATCTGTGTAACCAACCTCTAAACACTGCCAACAACTGCCACTTATTCGAGAAAAATGAAAGACCCGCTATAGACTAAGGAAAGCAAGGCTCGGGAAGCGAGCTTATTACCTGCTGCAAACTTGAAGGAAAGAAGATGCTCAGGAAGCGAGCTTATTTCCTAAACTACCCTACCTCTAACCAAATCTGCAATTTGGTCAATTAAAAGCAGATTTCCACAGTAACCATTCAAGTAATTTCAAGACTGAGATGATCTTGTCTCTATCATTGATCAATAGATAAAAACAAAAATATAATAACAGTGATGGAGAATCCTTCAGAAAACCATACTCACCCATGAATGTTGGTGAAATGAAATCTGAAATTTTCAGAAAATCTGAAAAACTTGACTCCAACAAGGCTGCAAATGAATCTTTGAAACCAAGATCAGAAACATGTTGATCCACAGGAAAAAACTGCTCATCCATGAATGCCTCTTTGCTTGAAAACCGATAACCTTCTTTCTCTTTCATAAGCGGATCTTGGTCATTAGGACAGACAACTTCTTATTTAAAATAATGATCACGAGATAATTCAACAACAAAATTTAAATCATATTGATAATGCTCAACTAGGAACATATGATTATCTATACAATCATCTGTTACCTCATGCTAAAAATATTTCGTAAATTGATCATAAACATGACATGCATACATGTCTACAGAAAAATCTGAACATACTAAATAATTTGGTTCCAAATGTAAAACATACTTACAACCTTGCTCTTGTTCCATATCTGATTCATACTCACTGTCTTTTTGCTGCAAATCTGAAATATACTGACAATCCTCTTGTTGTTCATCTTTACCATATGCTTGTAACTCAGATCCATAACTTTCTTCTGTTGATGTATACACTTTCTCTTTGACATCAAAATATTCAAAAAAGACATGTTGATCTTCATAAACATTTAAAACAACAGATACATTTGATATGATACTAGATGTTTCTATGTTATTGCTAGCATAATGAATATCATTCAACACCTCTTGATCTTCATGGTAAATGCTTTCTTCTACAATAAATGCTTCATCACAAATCTGGTTTTCGTGACTAGCAGAATCTTTCTGAAGCAAATAAAAATCATCACAACATCCTTCAAGAAGATGTTCAGCTGAAAAATACTCTTTACAAAATGAATTGAAAGCTGCATGGAAACCTATCAAAGAGCTTATACTTGCAATTAGAAGAGATCGACACCAATCACGAGAAATCTCCTCTAATGAATACCTGAAAAACTTAATCTGAACATCTTCATGCACGATATGAAGTCGATGAATAAAATCCTGAAAATCCAGCAAATGTTCAGCTGATACCTCCCACTCTTATCCTCAAAATTTATGAAGGCTACTTTCCCATTCATCTCTACTAGGCACTGGATTAGGGGAACCAACTATCTTTGAAAACTCACAGAAAGCATACCTCTGAGCTAAAATCTTGTCGATTTCAAACCAATGGAGTAGTCAATAGATTTCTGAACAATGGAGTCACCATGATGAAACATGAGCAGTCAAAACAATGTGTCTAGCTTTAGTTCACCATCTAAAATTGGATCCCTTCATTTTCGTTCTCCCAGGGAAGATATCTTCACTTTTGTCCTCGACAATGGCGTCATTTAATGTTATCACTCCAAGATTCACTTCCACATTGCAAGACATGAAATCAAGGAAAAGACAATAGATACAAATTTCTTTAAACTTAGGTTTAAAATCAAGGGTCAACAAGACATGAAAGGAAGGAAAAGACAATAGATATCACTGCAGATCAGTGATAGACCATTGGGTAATGGAGTCATAAACAATATTCTCATTGAAGGCATTTACGCTACCTATTAAACAAAAGATTTGTGTAATGATGAAGAGAAGAATAAGAGAATTAACACAAAGATGAATATTCGCTAAGAAAATATCCTCTCTACAAAGAGAATTTAGATGTGTCTGAACAATAAACAATGACAAATAGGCAAGTTTATAGAAGATCTTCTACTGCATCAATAATCTATCAATCAAAGGCACATTTTAATCCTTAAAATCAACAATACAATCAAACAAGATGAAGAATAGAATAGAGAACATAGAAGACAAATCTGATGAAACAACTCATATGAATCTTCAATAACATACAAATTACAACCCCATGCTCCTCCGGCTCACAAATTGAAATATAAAGTCATTCCATTTCTCAAACTTCTTCGGGTCTTGGGACCCTTCTCATATCATTCATCTGATGTATTTATAATCAAAACAGTAGACAACATCTAGGAGTGAAAGTTGGCCTTCCTATCATAGGATTCTCCACAAAAATCTACAAGTCTAACATCTGTGCCAACATATCTAACAAACTGCTAAAATCAAGGAGCATGTTAGAACCACTCTAACAAAAATGAATGAGATGTATTGTTGCTTTGGTGCATCTTCTCTAGTTTCGTGTGTCTTCTCCTTTTTGTCCTTGCATGTATTATTTTTGCACACCCTTTCTCTCCTTTCGGAAGGTTCTCCACTTGTCTTGTTCCTTCTTTCAGAAGGAAACTCGGGTCAGTCTGGGCCTGTAGGAAAAACTGTCCTTTCTGGTACTTCGGGCTGACAGTTTTTTGTCTCCTCAACCAGACCCTCCATGCTTCCATTTAAGGGGGTAGTCGATTGTTCAACCACCAGTCCTTCTTTCATTAACTAATTTCTCCTTGGGATCAGGATGAGGCTTATTATTTCAGGAAGGAGAGATCTAGGTCATTTTGACATAATGAACCCTTCCCACAGCTTCCTCACTCTTTCCTCTAGTCATAGAGTGGTCGTGGTCTATTAATGTTCTTCTTCTCCTTGTGACTTTCCTTTGATGATTTGGCTTAACGCCTAGTTTTGTTTCCATGCGTTGCTCTCGGATTGGACCCTATATAAGCACGTGATTGTGAAAGTTGTCAAGGGAGGTTTGGATCCACACTGCTCTCACTCTCGCAATACACCACCAACTACCACTTACCTCTCTAGCTATACCATGGTTTCGATTGCGAGACCGCTCTAGGATTTTAACGTTCGAGCATGTTTCACCTCCATAATGAAGTGTGGTCGTCGATCTTATTGCAATCTGCGATCTGGGTAACCTTGCTATTTTATCTCCCCTGCTAAAGTTTATCTCTCTGCCAACTCTAGAATCCTTTTAACCATGTTTAGAGATGGCGCCAATTTTGGCATTCAAGAGATTTGGATGCTCAACAAGAATACCTCTCGAAGGATGATCTCTTGAATCTGACGTGGTGGCCTAACGTCATATGATGTCACAACTACTGATGTGTCACAAAAGGAGAGTAATAAGTGTCACTCGAGAATGAGTGGATGGCATGCCCAAAGGTGCCTGAACTGATTGCCACGTGTTTGCGCCAGATGTATGCTACGTATCTCTAACAAATGAGTGCCACACGTCTGAACTGATGAGTTCCAAGTGTCTTTGGTGCTTCAGGGTTCGGGAGTGTCTACATGCAGAGTTTGTATAACTCCTGGAGGATGATCTCCCGAATTTGACGTGGTGGACTGAAATGAATGCCACGTGTCCTCGGTGGATAAGTGCCAAGTGCCTCTGGCACTTCGGGGCTTCGAAACTTTGGGAATTTTGTCCGATCGTTAAGCCTTGCACGACTTTGAAACTCTTAATGCATGAGAGCCGTTAATATGAATTGTACATGGGATCTCCACTATTGAAAATTGAACATGTCTGCTTGCTTGTATTTCAAGCCTGAAATGGAATACTCTTGAATGTTGCGTTTGGAAGTTTCCTGTGCAAACAAAGGACTTGGTCGACATGCTTCGAACGGAAATTTCGATAGCGCCACTTTCCAGAACTAGAGTTCTCGGCGCCTTTAAGTTACTTTTGTCGCTGCAGATGTTTGTGCTAACAGAAGGAACCCAATTGGTAAGGTGTCATCAATCTCTAGTGGAGTTGAATCACCTGAGGTAGAACACCTTTAAGATTCGAATGAGCATTTCCCATACCAATGAGGATTCATGTATCAACCGCTTTCAGGTTGTTAAATAGGAAACAATTATGTATAAGTCCAAGAGAGAGCGAGTGAGTTTTTAGTAAATTCGAATTGGATTTGCAATTTGAAGGAGAGTATCAACGAGTTAGGAATCCAAGGTTTGACAAAGTAACAATAGATCATGAGAAATCCTTAAATGATTGCATACTAAGTGAACGATCAATTGTGTGGACTCCCACTGATTGAGTGAATATATGAGGATGGATAATCTCAAATGAATCACGAATGGAGGTGATGGGATCGACAAGGGAATATAGGTTTATTCACAGGTTTGCCACATGGCAGATTAAAGATGGCACATGTCAACTTTCAAGTAGCTTTAGACAGACGAAGGTTGAGAGGGGAACGCCCCCTTAAAATTACACCTTAGATGTAATTATAATTCAATATAAATTATTTATATATAATATATATATATATATTTTTTAAATAATAGTTTTTTAATATTTTTTTTCAATAGAAATTTATATTATTTAAATAATTATATATTTATAATAAGCTTCATATTAATATTTTTTTTTTATGTAACATTCTAATTTGGTAAAAGAAATTTATATTATTTAAATAATTATATATCTATAATAAACTTAATATTTTTATGTAACCGCTCTTTGATGATGTTGCTTTCATAGCTTTTCAAGTGCAATGCATGAGCATTGCAAAAGTAAAAGTTTTTAAGCAAGACCATATAATAAGAAAGTGTGATAAAATAAAGCATGTGAACGTAAGATAAGAAATAATATGTTACAAATTGAGAATGCATAATGATAAGAGGCAACACATGATGTATAAAATAAAATAAGAGAAGAAAGTGCATAATAAAATTGAGAATGCATAATGATAAGAGGCAACACATGATTTATAAATAAATGAAGAAAGTATATAATAATGAAAATAGTACTTGGAAAATGATGTTAATAAGGAAAATGATAATAAAATATTATATAATAATGGAAAGAGTATTTGAAAAATGAAATTGTTAATAAGGAAAATGATAATAAAATATTATATAATAATGGAAAGAGTATTTGAAAAATGAAATTAATAGGGAACATGATATTAAGAAAGCACATAATAATGAAAAAAACACCTTTCATGGAACACCATAATAAGAAAGCACATAATAATAGAAAGAGTACTTGAAAAATGAAATTAATAGGGAACATGATAATAAGAAAGCACATAATAATAGAAAGAGCACTTGAAAAATGAAGTTAATCTAGAAACATGATAATAAGAATGGTAAAATGATCATGACAAGAATCACATAGAATAAATATGAAAAGAAAATAACATGATTGAATCATAGAACAATGTATTGAAATACAACACAGAGTTATAAAGGAAATCGAAAAATCAAATGTAAAAAGGATTTTCATGTTAATGTTTTTTTTAATTGATATAAAAAATAATTTTTTTATTCAAAAATATGTAAATTATTTATATAAATCTAATATTTTTAATTAACACTAAATTATATATATATATTATCCACTTTGTGGATATATTATATTAATGACTACCACATCCTTATCTTAACTCCTTAAGATTTGTACACATTTATTTTATTTTATATCTTTTAATGCCCTTATCTTATATATTAAGCCTACCCCATCTTTATTTTAACTTTTCTACAAATTTATTTTATTAAATCCTTATTTTAACTTTTCTACAAATTTATTTTATTTATATATTTTAATGTACTTATCTTATTTCCTCCCTTTTTTTAACGTAATCCACAGTTTATTGAATAGGTATATAAAGTTGTTTTTCTTTTATGTCGAGTGTAAGGACCCTTACTCTTTGGTTGAGAAATTCATTTCTCACCCTTTGGTTGAGTGACTTTTCCTATATCCATCCATTAAGAAACCCAACCTAAAACCCAATAGAGAGTGTGGACCAATGTATTTCTAAGCAAAGTAGTCCACTTGAACCTTAACCTCTCGAAACATAAAATCCCTAGATGCGACTATGAAAGAAACTCCTACAAGATCATATGGATAGTTTGGAGACCTGAGAGCAAGCAATTCTTGCACTTTGGTCTTATCTCCTTGGTCTAGTTTTAAGGTGTTGTGTCTTTTTTTTATGTTTTTTTCTAGTTACTTTATGAGAGGTGTCATTACTAAAAATAGATCCATTGCAGATCCATTTGGTTTCTTCAATCGATTTATTTTCATCTTGTGTATGTTTTAATTATGAATTACGTTTGTTTGTAGGAATTTCTGATTTTATTTGCTTCATAACATAAATTATTGATCTCCTTCTCGCCAATCATGACACGATAGCCAAACAATCCATCGGGTAGAAAAGTCCCATTTATGAGATCATTAACATCGATTGATTGTGCCATTACATCAATTAGGTAATCCTCAAAGCTTAATAGTGCCATGGGCAAATTAAGGTTAAACATTTTCATATGACAACTAGAGTTTCTTGATTGATATATGTATGTCCTTCAATAGTCTAGACCAAAACATTTGGAGTGAAGCTATTAAGTGGTCTTTCACTTCCTAATTATAGAAGGCATTTCTTTCACTTTAGCAACTTAACAACTTAGTGACTCAACCAAGCATAAAAGAAAAGTACATTAAGTGACTCACCCGACTCACCCGTTGTGAGTGAAGTTTTATGAGTAACTTCCCAACATAACGAACATCCTTAAAAGAATACACTGATACCTATTTGTTATGACATATACCTATGATTATGAATTTTAACCTTAAGATGATTTTATTATATATATATATATATATATATATATATATATATATATATATATATATATATATA
>ML789492.1:276907-295386 GCA_009831015.1 Picea engelmannii | reverse complement strand
TTAATCTTTCTTCAAGTGACCATCAATATTATACAACATATGGAAAACATAAATAATGAGCATCACTCACACATAAGATATACACAGAGACATATTTTCACGAGGAAACCCATAAAGGAAGAAAACCTCTTCTTCTTTAAAATGATAGGCAATCTTTTAAGTTCTGTACATCATCTATAATTGAGCACCAACTCAATGTGAGGCTACTACCTCTGTTTTACAAGCTCCAACTTGTTTGAGAGCACCAACTCTTTGGTTTCTCTAGCACCCACTAGAAGGAAGCAACAACTCCCTAAGTGTTCCAACACCCACTGGATGGAAGCACCAACTTCCAGTCACACAGGCACCAACCTGTATAACAGAGAACAATTGTTCTCCCTTGCACCACCCTACCACCCTAGTTTTTTTGGCTGCAACCAGATGGAAGCTACGACTCCCTGTGTTCAAGCACCCACTTGAACCTCTAAGGACAACAATCTTCCCTAGCACCTCCCTACCACACTTATTAAAAATAAATGATTGAATAACCAACAACACAGATAAATCAATTCTTACCACTTCTTCACTGTTATGCAATTCTTCTCTGCTACACTATTCTTCTGCTCTGTTCATATTTGGCTTGACTTGCTGTCTCTGTCTGTTTGTTCTTTCTCTGTCCTTCTCATGCTCTTTGATATGTGCACATTTTGCTCTCTTCACCTTTTTCTTCTGTTCAACTTCTGTTCCTTATCTCTAAGATTTCTTCACACTGTGCATACTGTAGTTTTACCTTTCTACAATTCAAATCATTTTTCAGTCAGAACAACCAACCACACATGGTCATTATGTGTTCCTTTTATACATTACTACCACTTCAGTTACCCCTCAAAACCCTATAACAACAATTCTTTAGCCACTGAAACACCAACCGCCCAAGAACCATAATTCGGTTCTTCTAACTGAATCGTAACTGAATAATTAATTGTGAAGTGCAACAGTATCCCTCCGATCATATTCAAATTCACCTGCATCATTGGATTAAATCCATAGGGACTTGCGTTTATCCTATATGCCCACTGGCTATGACCACGGGCCTAATCAAAATGCCTTTCGCATTTCGACATTTCGACAATTCTTGTGATGAAGTGTTTCGACACTCCAACTCCCGGTATCCGAAACCTACACCAAAAGGTGTTTTTCGCATTTCGACATTTCGACATTTCGGCATTCCTGTGGTGAAGTGTTTCGACACTCCAACTCCCGGTATCCGGAACTCCAAAATGGAGTCAGAACAATGGTCCGGTATTTCGTCGTTTCACATTTCGATGTTTCAACATTTCGACATTCCTGTGGTGAAGTGTTTTGACACTCCAACTCCCGATATCCAGAACTTCAAAATGGAGTCAGATCAATGGTCCTATATTTCGTCGTTTCACATTTCAGTGTTTCGGCACTTCGACATTCTTGTGGTGAAGTGTTTCGACACTCCAACTCCCGGTATCCGGAACTCCGAAATGGAGTTAGATCAATGGTCTGGTATTTCGTCGTTTCGCATTTCGCGACTTTGGGACTCCTGTGATGAAGAGTCTCGACTCTTGACTCCTCCAACTCCCGGCATCCAAAACTCCGAAATGGAGTTATTTCCTGGTCTACGAAACTCTTTGTTGATGTGCCTGTTTTGGGATTTCGGCATTTCCCATTTCGTGACTTTGGGACTCCCGTGATGAAGAGTCTCGACTCTTGACTCCTCCAACTCCCGGTATTCGAAACCTTTGATTTCCCGAAATGGAGTTTAGCTTCTGATCTTGCCATACGATCATTGTTGTGCTGCTGGTCATGATCTTTGCCATCAATGACAAACACGCATACTCAACACACATACTCTGCCTCTGTCTGAAAACATGCCAACATCTCATACTTTGATGGAAAAATGGATGATGGAAATTCTAGAGATGTTGCGGTTCCTCACTTCCATCAAAATTGAATTACAGGAAGCAATTTAAATCAAAACTAAACAAGAACCCAACTATTAATCAACCACATAGAATTAACTCTAAGATATGCATTCATATGAATGAATTCCACAACAACAAAAATATTAATTAGTGACAATGAACACATATTTTATCCTGGAAACCCAAATGGGAAAAACGGCTTCAAATGGGGCGCAATTTTTTCACTTCCATAATCTTTGGTACAATTCTTTCATGGATTTATCTGTCTCTTTCTCTCTTGGCTAAAAACACGCCTTGAGAATGAGAGTGAAGGAGGAAATAGGGAGATATGGTCGGTAAGGGAAGACCATCAAAACTATCTCTTCACTTCCCATTCCTTAACCTTCTCTCATATTCATTTAATTTTTTTCCCATTTTCCTTCTCATTTCATTGTCTCTTTCAAAATTTACATTCACATTGATTTATAATGTTTTCTAAACCATTTTTAATTTTCCAATTGCATTTTAGGTACAAAGTCTTACACCCATTCATTGGTTTGGATCCACTTGGATCACACCTTCCCATTGAGAGGCTTTTTGGTCTCTAAAAGATTAAGGAAACCAATCTCGATCAATGTGTATTTTATCTATTACATGCCTCTGAATCTGGCTCCCAGAAATATCTTTGAATTTGTCTCTAGATGTAGCTTGTGTATTTAACTACTAGCTCTAGTCCCTATATATAGATCTAACTATGGTTATTGGCTTCATTGTTCCCACAATTCAGGAGTCTACTCATTGACTCTCATCTCTAAGAAATCTCTAGATTCAAAATCTATACTCAACACTCATTCCCATCTCTCTATGTGTTGGGCATATTCCATCTTGGCAGTCATGAATCCAAGTCAAATGATGGTCTTCTTATTTAGTGTGAACCCAACACATTTCCATCACATATCAATCCCACGAAAGGAAGTGTGGCCTACCTTATCTTGCTTGTTAGAAAAACATGACCGTGGAGAAATAAAATAAAACAAATGTGGAAATAAAACACAAAAGATACAAAATACAATAGAGACACAGAGATACATGGTCCACCTTAGGCTCCATGGGGGATAGAGTCGTCCCTGTGATGCTCTAAGGACTCATTTTGCAGCTCCAGTGCCTTGCTGTTGGGCTATGGAGTCATTTATTTAAAACTTAAAGATGGAAAGAAAAACAATATTTTCAACCGCGAATGAGCCATGTGCGGCTCAAGAGAAAAATCTTTTTAGGAAATGCCCATTCACAGGGCCATTGAAAAATTCTTGATCCTTCAAATTCTGTACCCGATAGGTGTTATTCGAGAATACTTCGGATACTTTGAAAGGCCCGATCCACAGGGCTTTGAATTTTCCGTGCTTGCCTTTATCTTGTTTAGGAGCATCCCATTTCAGTACCAGGTCTCCTATCCGAAACTCTTCCTTCTTGGCCTTCTTATCAAAAACTTGCTTGATCCTTTGCTGATGGTCCTGAATTCTGCCCATTACTTGCTCCCTGGCCTACTGGACTTCCACTAGTTGATGAATTCTTCTGATAATGTCATCAGGCTGCTCTTGATGATCTTGGAGGAATTTTGCTACAAGAATGGCTAAATGAGAAGGAAAAACAACCTCTGCTCCATAGAATAATTGGAAAGGAGAGATGCCTATAGATCTCTTCGTGGTCACTCGATTGGTCCATAGAGAAAATTTCAATCTTGAATGCTAGGCCTTCTTGTTGTCTTCCAACCGTCTTTTGATGATCCTTATCAGGCTTTTGTTGGAGGACTCTGCTAAACCATTGCCCTGGGGATAGTATGGGGTGGAGTGAATCAGTTTGATCCCGAATTGCTCATAGAACTTGGCTAACGACTCATCCCTGAAAGAGGCTGCATTATCAGTAAAAATATTACTTGGGCAGCCGAATCTTGTGATGAGGTCTTCCAAGAATCCAATGATTACCTTGTGGGAAGCACTCCTGGTGGGGATAGCTTCAATCCACTTGGTGAAGAAATCGGTAGCAGTTAGGATCCATTTGTGCTGCCCACTGGAAGCAAGGTGAATTTCTCTAATGAAATCTAGGCCCCATTGTTGGAAAGGTCCTGAAAAAACCACATGATTTAATGGCAAAGACTTGAGCTGTTGTTTTCCTACAAATCTTTGACATTTGGTGAAAGCTCTGACCCTTCTGCAGACGTCAGTGAATACAGTAGGCCAGTAGTATCTATCGCTGAGGATTTTGTAGGCTGTGTTTTTCCAGAATGATGCCCTCCACATAGGCTTTCGTGAAATTCAACCATGATCCTTTCATCCTCTTGCGGATCTACACATATCAAAAGAAACCCCAGGGGGTATTTCCAATATAGAACTTGATCGATAAGGCAGTATCTGACTGCTTTGAGCTTCAAAGATTTTACCTTGTTTCTTTGTAGGCTGTCTGGAGGCCGCAACTCTTGTAGAAAATATATGACATCCTTATACCAGGGACATCGAGCCAATGGGGGCTCCCTTTGAGGGTCTATCTCATACAACTGACCCTGCTGAATTCCTGAGCATTCGTTGATGAAACTTACCCCCAAATCTTGGCAATTGGCTTTAGTCAATAGCTTGGCTAAACCTTGACCTTTGGTCAATTTGGTAGGCTTTATTTCCAGGTCAAATTCCAGAATCTTGCCTATCCACCTACTCCTCCTCCCGTCTATGTCAGGCTGAATAAGAATGCCTTTAACAACAATTGAGGGGACATAGGCAATGAGTTTTGAGTGCAGGACATAGGTTCTAAAGGCCTTGAGAGCCTTGACCAGGGCATAGGCCTGCTTCTCCATAGTGTCATACCTGACTTCGGCATCCCTCAATGCTCGGCTGAAATAGGCAATAGGCTGCTCTAGCCCAACCTCGTTTTCCTGTAATAAAACAACAACCACCGTGTTAGGTGAGACAAAGGAGAAAATAAGGAAATCCTTTGAGTAATCGGGACTGATAAGCACAGGGGCTTCAGTCAAGGCCTTCTTTATTTTCTCAAAGGACTTTCACGATTCAGAAGTCCACCTTACTTCATTTCCCTTCCTTAACATGGTTGTTATAAGTTTTACATCCTCAACAAATTTAGGCACAAACCTCCTCAGAAAATTAATCTTACCAAGGAAAGATTGGATCTCCTTCTTGGACCTCGGGATTGATAAGGATTGTATTGCCTCAACTCTTCTAGGATTGATCCTGACTCCTTCTGCTGATACTATATGGCCTAGTAACTTTCCCTCCTGCATGGCGAACATAGATTTCTTGGGGTTTAATGAAATGCCAAAAATCCTGCATTTCAGGAAAACCTTCTTGAGATGACAACAATGTTCTTTATCAGATTTCGAAAATACTGTTATGTCATCCAGATAGATGACCAAAAATTTATCCTTTTCCCCAATGAAATCTATGTCCATGGCATGTTGAAACATCGCCCCTGCATTCATCAATCCAAAAGGAATTTTGGCATACATGAATGTGCCCCATGGAGTGGTAAACGCCGTCTTTTCCCTGTCCTCAGGAATAACAGAGATTTGATTGTAGCCGGAGAAACCATCGATCATGGACATCCTGTATGCTCCTGTTACCCTCTGTAGTATACGTTCCATCTTTGGTAAGGGGTAGTTATCCTTTCATGAGCTCCTGTTCAGGTTTCTGAAGTCTACACAGAGTCTGATTTCTCCATTCTTTTTCCTTACTGGTACCAAGTTGGCCACCCATTCTGAATATCTCAGTGGTACGATGATCTGGGCCTGTAGCAACTTCTTCACTTCCCTCTCCATGATAGGTAGCAACATAGGATTGATCTGTCTTAGCTTCTGCCTGAATGGTTTTGATTCCCTTTTCAATAGGATTTTATGCTCGATGATAGAAGTGTCATATGTTTTGAGATCTCCATAGGTCCAGGCGAAAACATCAACAACTTCCCTCAAAAGTCCAGCATATTCAAACCTCTGCTCCTTTGTCAGACTTCTTGACAATTTGACCAACTTGGGCTCACTCTTAGTGCCAATGTTGCACTGAATTGTATCAGTGTCATCTTCTGAGATCTCCCCTTTTAATGCCACATCATTTCTATAAAAAATCCTTTCCAAAGGAACCAGTCCCCTTGGAATATGATTGCTGGGCAGCTGCACAATGTTACGCTCTGTAATCTTATTCAGAAAATTACCCCCATCAAGCCTTTCTTCAGAGACAGAGTCTTGGTCAATATGCATCTCTGAAAATTCTTCAATGGTCTCCAAGAATCTTTTGACCTCAAGATCATCCTCGAACACCTTCCAATGCTTTACATTGTCAGGTATGGAGGGCCTGTATTTTACTTCTACATCGTATCTGAATTTGGGTGGCAAGGGAACTTTGAAATTGCTTGCTGATGTAGCCAAGGAATCTGCCACTGTATTCTTCTCTCTTGGGATGAAAGAAATGTTAAATGCTGAGAAGAAACTATCAATTAGGTCCCATACCTCATTTCTGTAACTCCCGAGTCGAGGATGCTTATCCTGATAAGCGTTTCTAATCTGCTGGACCACCAACTCTGCATCTCCAAACACTGCTACTTCCTGAATTCCCATTTCCCTTGCGGCTCTTAATCCTAGGACAAGAGCTTCATACTCTACCACATTGTTGGTAGCTTCAAATTCTAGTTTGTATGACAGAGATATGGTTTCCTGAGCAGGTGACACAAAAAACACCCCAGCTCCAGCGCCTTCCCTAGAAAAGGCTCCATCAAAGAACATTTTCCAGACGAGGGTGATGGAGGGAGGAAATTTATGGGAATTGGTGGGTGGATTTCTGAGTTTTAGAGGAGGCTCAAGGGAATTAGTGAGTTGTAGTACACTGGAACCTAAATCAGTGTCCAAGGCAAAAATGGGATGGTTGGTAGGGTTGGCATCATCACTGATTATATAGGCCAGTTGGGCTTCCCTGTATAGCCTCCTATGTTCTCCTCCAAACACTGGGATAGTAGCATATGTGAGGTCCATCTGCAAAGTTCCCCCCAGTATTTTTATCCAAGATATTGATAACAACATACCAAACTTGGGGGGGACATCAGCCACTACAACATCCACGATTACACTTTTCATGGGCAACTGAAACAAGGTCACGACCAGGTCTTTGATAACTCCTAGACATTGAACTTTTCTAGAGTCAAAGGAATAGAGGTCATGATAGGCTCAGGTGACTTCCAGCCCTAACTCTTCCATGACAGTCTTGGGCATGAGGTTGTGAGAAGCCCCCAAATCCATCAAGCAGTTGTGCAGTACCTTGTCATGTATGTTCAAGGAAGTGTAGAAGGGGGGGGATGAGTCATTTCTGTCTTCTACCATAGGACCTAGAATAATTGTAGGCTTTTCATCTTGCAAATTGATGGAGTCTGTGGGAAGGCACAAGACCTCAGACTGTAAAAGTTCAGAGAAGCATCTTTTGAACCCTTCATGTTTAATCAATTTGGCCAGGGGCATAGGGATTCTGATCTTTTGAATTTCATGCTCAAAATTAAAAGAAGATGTAAGCTTCGGGATTTCTCCTATTTTGGGAACATGACTCTGGACTATGGGAGAGAGGGGTCGGGTCTTCTTACCTCTGTGACTGTCTGCTACTTCATTAGCAGGTTTCTCTATTCTAGTGAACTGCTCAGGAGCATCAGGTGCTACTGTCCTTTTCTTGGACCTCAGGTCATACCTGCCTTGGTTGCCACTAGCCTTGTTTTCCTTGCTCAATTCATTTAGCTGACTGTCCATGAGAGACTCCTCATATGCTGATTGAGTGAGATGAGGAAAAGGAGGAGTGTCTCCGAAGCAATGGATTTCAGGATCAATCTCATTTGCTTCGCCTTCTTCTTCCTTGGCCATAAAATTGTTTTGGAAAGGGGCCTGAATTTTTTGGTCTTCTCTGTCTCTTCCCCTCTCTCTTTGCACAGTCGGGGAAACAACATTGTTTGGTCTCCTGAAACCTCCTTTATTTTCGGCGCTTTGAGGGCCCTTGTATGCTTTCCTCCCCTCCACCTTCATTCTCTCCATCTCTGCAGACAGAGACTTCACCATCTTGGTTAGTTCATCCACTTGAGGGTGGGGCACCGATGGGCTAGAAGTTGAGGCTTCAGATCTTCCCTTTCTCCTATCTGCATTGGCCTTGTTCCTCAGTCTATCCACTGCTAATACATTAGATTCCACCTCTATGGCCGCATCTTTCATTTGAGCTAAGGAGGTGGCTCTTATTTCTCTCAATAAAAGACAGAAATCGGGACCAAACGCACTAGCATAAGAAATCTTGGCCAAGGTTTCTGAAGGTTTTATTTTAGCAGGAATTTTACTATACATCTTATTGAATCTTTTGGAGAAGTCAGAGACAGACTCTCCTTCCATCTTATTCAAAGACCCGAACTCTGTCATGTAATACATGAAATCCTTCCTATCTCCCCACTGCCTTAGGAAAGCACTATCCAGAGCTTCAATCCCAACAATAGATCCTGGGGCCAATCCTCTAAACCACTTCCTCACCTCACCATCCAGGCTCTGGATGAAAACTCTCATCCAGACATCTTCATTCTCAATGTTCAGGTTGTCCACATAACTGTAGAAAGCAGCCAGGTGCTCTTCTGCAGTTATGTCCCCTTCCCCAGTGAACTTGGGCATATACTTCAAGTAATCTCCAGCAGGGAGAGGATTCATAGGATGGGGTAGGATTAAGGGAGCATATCTGGCAGCAACTATGGTATCCATTCTATTTAGAGGGGGATTAGCGCCAGTCATAGGGATATTAGGTGAAGGAGAACTTGGAGGAGAAGGAGTTCGTGAAGGGGCTACTTGGAATGAGTCTCGAAGTGGAACGGGAAACAAAAGGGGATTTAAGGAGAAGGCTAACGGGCTCAAGTTAGTAGATGCTTCTCTTTGTGCAAAAGTGGCAACGGTAACAAGGGGAGGAGTGGGGAAATCTTCTGGGGTCCTGGGTCTATGCCAAAGTACAACTTCAAAGGAGAGGGGAGTGACAACGATTTCTCCCTCCAATCCCAGACCAAGAGGGGAAAACTCAGCAAGAACACTCCCAAAATTCAGGAAACGGGAAACCTCAGAAAGAGGCCTGTTAAGAAACTGAGGAGGAGAAAATGGAGTTCCTACAGAAGGAGATGGTGGATTACCTAGTTCAACGGTGGAAGCTTCTTCTTCAGAGGCCTTTCCTTTTCTGAGAGCCACCTCCGGATCAGTTTTAGGTGTAGATAGAGGCAGTTGTGGATGGGACTACGTGTGTCTGCCTCTGAAAGCCACAATTATCACGACAGGTTAGCCACAGTGGAGTCGTCACAATGGAGTTTCCAGGTGCATAGTAGCAATCTTCAAAGGCTTTGATACCTGATGCACCTTCGGAATCAGAGGCTCAATGTCGTTTAATCCTGGGGAAAATTTTCAACTTCGTCCCCGGCAACGGCGCCAGAAAATGTTAGCGTCAGAAGTCACTTCTGGATTGAGACAAGAGTAGAGCCCAATGCCCATCAGTTTTATGTCACGATAAGTTTAATGGATGATCAAATGGTTCGAGACCCAGGATGGAATCACTCTAGCTCAGGGACCAGGTCTGGTATGTAAAGAACAAAGGAGGTCTTGATCTAACTTCAGTCAGTGGGTTGATTATAAAATGGGTAGGTGGAAGACTTAGTGAGAGGAGTGAGCAAAACTACCTCGAGCAACAGGCCTTTCAGCAGTTTGCAGAAGAAAAACTCTAAATGCAAGATCCTCTTAGTTCATAGTTTCAGGTAACTGAAGGGGTGACTTGACTGGATCCTCCAATTCCAAGTCATTCAACATTGAGAAAATCACAAGACTGATTAGAGACAATGCAACTGTTACAGTGATCCAACCTACATCATCCTATAACTGCTACAACTCGACTGGATCCTCCAATTCCGAGCTGTTCTAATACAGTATGAACAAAGACATGGAAAGAAGTTGATATTCATAAGGCAAGAAGTCTCAGATGTTAATACATAACCAGAATAACCAATGATTCGTTAAATCTTTTACAATCAGGATCCTTGCTCAACCATCGATGCATTACAAAATACCAAGACTGAGTCTATATACTCAGAAAAATTTGCCTAACAGAGGCGTGCTCAGTCATGCAAGGCATGATGTCCCTTTAGTCAAACTCGGACGGGTATTCTTCGTTAGACTCCACCTTAACTGCGCATGGCTCCTGCAAGGGGAGTAGCTGAGACATTAAGTGCTGAGTTAGCATGTGTAGACCTCCCTGGCTAGTTGAGGACTCGACATGGTGTCTTTGGAAAAAAAATAAATCGGTACACAGGACATTCTCGGGCAGACAGCTTGCCGGATCCTCCACACTTTACACTTAATGAATGAAGAGAGGTTTCAAATACCCCCTCTCACCTTCATTTACTCCAGTCAAGAACCAGGATTGAGATTGAATCAGATGGCACCTGAAGATCGTGATGATCCCTTCTATGACTAAACCCGACACCTTTGGCCCCTCTTGCACAGCTATTTTATTTCCCAAGTGACCACGGGCTGTGACCCTGCGTTTATTCTCGAAGGCGCTTTCGATGTTCGTGAATAGGAAGGAGTTGATCCTTGCTTATGACAGTCCCGATGAGGGAAACACCGAGATGGCTTAATTGGATGCCACGCATCCCTCTCAGATCTGACGTTCCTGAACTCATACTATGGGCCCGGGTCCTGGACGCTCTTGGCACTTCGCGTCTCGGGGATATCAAGGAGCTGCTCCTTGCGCTTCGGAGTCGTGATGGGCGAAAAGGTGAGGAGCCTAATCGCGCACCAGGTGTCCCCTTGAATGGACGGTTGAGACTACTCTGTGATACTGCGGGCCTGACTTTGGGCGCTTTTGGCGCTTCGGGGTTCGGGGTTTCAATATGTAGAACGATATGGGACCCTCACCCTTCGAACTCCCGAATGTCGAAATGCCGACGTGACTAGATCTCACACCACACATCCTTTGGATGGACGACTGCTATCCTTTTCTGCATGCAATATGGGCGCTATCCAAGGTGCTAATCTTGGTGCAACTCCGCTAACCGTGATTTCCCGTCGACCGTCGATCTGCTCCTGTGGATGAATCTGGACCATCAACAATATAATTTCGCCCACTTACTTGCTTGGAAGCCTGAAACGAGATTTTTTCATGCCGCGCTTAGGCGCTTCTCGTGCAACTTGCAGACCTAAATACTCTTGTGCCTAGGACAAGAAATGTTACTAACACACCCAGTCTCAGCTATGTCCATCATAGAAACTGCCAGGTCCTTTCTTTACTATTATCTAATAATTGAAGGGATACAACTTACAACATACACGCTGTAACTTCCTCTTCTTTCTCTCGTAGTCTCTTCTCTCATAATACAATATTCAATCACATACACAACCGCAATAAAATTCCCTCATACAGCATGGTTTCTTTCTAGGGGAAAAAAAACCTAAAATAACTTCTACTATCATATCTGCGACCTTATAATGAATGGTCTAGATTGACTACAAAATTACAATATTTTACAAGGAAATTCTCCCAAAAATTTCTCTTTGGGGGCATTTCCCTCGAACCCCCATTGTTGGGGGCGGGGGAGGGGGGGGGACTCCATAAAGTGTGCCCCCCCGAGAATCCCCTACTCTATATTATGGGGGGGGAATCCCCCCCACACTCTCCCACACCCCCCATCAAGAAATGGGGTCCAAACACGGTTGAAAAAAAGACCTCTGAATCATGAAGATAATCAGGCTCCACAACCCACAATCTCCCACTTGGAGAATGATCACAACAACTCCACTACTGTTGTACCTGATGGACTATGATCCACCTTAGACCTATAAAATTTCTCATCTTCACCTTCATGCTTGAAGGCCGACTGAAACTGAGCAGGAACTCAATTTCTCCCTAGTTAATACCTTTGTTAACATGTCTGTAGGATACTGGATAGTATGTATCTTTTCCAACTTCAATTTTCCATATTCCAAGATGGATCATATAAAATGGTACCTGAGATGTATATTCTTAGTCTTATAATGTAAGAATAATTTATTTTCAATATGAATGGCACTCTGACTGTAACAGTACAACATGTTATTCTCTTGTTGATTTCTTAATTCCTCCATAAACCTTTGTAACTAAATCATCTCTTTGTTAGCCTATGTAGCAACAACATACTATGCTTCCGTTGCTGAAAGTGAAACCACATTTTTGTAGTTTCAAAATTCAACTTGTTGTTGTCCCACCTACAAGAAAAACATACCCTGTGGTGCTCCTCCTCCTATATTTATCACCTTCCATATCTGAGTCAGAACAATGTCTAAACCTCCAAAAAATAATGGATGAGTAACAGTACCTCTCAAATACCTGAGAATACATTTTACCACCTCCCAATGTTCTTTACCTAGATTTTTCATATACCTTCTCACAACTCCTACTGCATGCAAAATATCTGGTCTTGTGCACACTATCACATACATGAAGCTGCCAATTGCTGATGAATAAGGGACCCTAGATATGTATTCTATCTGCTCCTATGTCTTAGGACACATTTCCTTGGTTGATTTGAAATGGTTGGACAAAGGTGTACTAATTGGTTTTGCATTATGCATTCTAAATCTCTCCAACACCTTCTCTATGTACTCACCATGAGATAATGTCAATTTGCAATTTTTCATGTCTCTGGTTATTCTCATACCAAGGATTTTCTTTGCAGCACCCAAATCCTTCATCGCAAATGAATTAGTTAATTTATTTTTGAGAACATTTATATCATGCATGTTAGACCTTGTAACAAACATGTCATCTACATGCAATAGAAAGATATTATAGCTTCCATTTTCTAGCCTCTTAAAATAAACACAATGATCATAATGACATCTACTATAGCCTTGTTCTGTCATAAACCTATCAAACTTCAAATATAACTGCCTTGGAGCTTTCTTTAGGCCATACAATCTCTTCTTCAACTTTCATACCAAATTTTCCTTCCCTTTGACCTCATACCCCTATGGATACTACATATAAATCTCTTCCTCCAAATCCCCATGGAGAAAATATGTTTTTACATCTAACTGTTCAAAATGCAAATCTTCTATTGCCACAAGACTTAAACTAGTCATAATTGAAGTCATTTTAACAACAGGAGAAAACATTTAATAAAAATATATACCTTTCTTATGTGAAAACCCCTTTACAACAACTCTAGCCTTATACCTCTTTTGCCTCCATATTCTTCCTTCAAACTGTAAACCCATTTATTCTGCAATGCTCTTTTTCCTGTAGGCAACTGAACCATGTCCCAAGCCTGGTTATTTACCAAGGAATCCATTTCCTCTTTCATTCCTTGCTCCCACTTCTTTTTAGTGTCTACCTGCATTGCCTCTTCATAACTTTCAGGTTCATCAGAGTCAATAAACAATAAATAATAAAATGAAGGACAATATCGTTTAGGGGGTCTACTTAACCTAATAGATATTCTAACACCACTTGTAGGAATTTGAGGTGCCTGCTACTCCTATTGTTGTACATTTTGATTTTCTGGTACCTTTGGAATTTCATTTTCTTTGATTTCATCAAGCAACGTGTATTACATGTTTTCCTTTTTATGTTTCTTTCCCCGCAACTGATCTCTGTAAATGAACTTTTCATTGAATACCACATCTCTACTCCTAATGATTTTATGATTTTCAAAATCCCATAAGTGATAACCAAAATCATTAACACTATATCTAATAAAGGTACACCTCTTGGATTTTTGCTTGAACTTTGTTTTATTTTCTTTATCAATATGGACAAATGCTTCACAACTGAAAGTCTTCAGAAAAGAGTAGTTTACCTTTTTACATGTCCATGCCTCCTATGGAATGTCACCATCCAAGGAGCTTGGAGGCCCTCTATTTATTAAGTAAACATCAATATCTACAACATCTTCCCAGAATTGTAAGGAAAAACTAACATGTAATCTCATACTCCTTGCATGTTCCATGATTGCCATGTTCATCCTTTCTAACACACCATTTTCTTGTGGTGTTCCTGGAACTGTCTTCTCTCTACAAATCCCATGGTATGAACAATAATCATCAAACTCCTTGCTACAATATTCACCTTCATTGTATGATTTGAGACACTTTATCCTTTTTCCTGTCTCATTCTCAACAAAGCTTTCCATTTATTAAAAGTGTTAAACATATTAGATTTTTGTCGAATGCAATAAACCCAAGTTTTTCTAGTTGAATCATCGATAAAAGTAACATAATAATGAGACACACCAAGAGATGACACCCGAGTTGGTCCCCATACATCTATATGCACAAGATCTAACTTTTCACTCTTATTTTCCTTTCCAACTCTGGGAAATAAGACTCTCTTTTGTTTTCAATAAACACAGTTCTCACAGAAATCCAAATCAATTTGTTTAAGATCTAGCAACAAATTTCTTTTGTGAAGTATCTACATCCCCTTCTCAATCATGTGTATAAGCATATGATGCCATAATGCTGTATCCACACCAGTAGAATCTAAAGATATTGAAGAGTCAACCTTACCAGTACATAAATACAATGTACCTACCTTCTCTCATTTTTCCATTACCACCGATCCTTTAGTGACCTTCCACACCTTATTTGTAAATGTAGATATACAACATTCACTTGACAATTGTCCTGTTGAAATTAGATTCCTTCTCAGATCTGGTATATGTCTCACCTCTTCTAGTAACCATTGGTTTCCATTCTTTTACTTTATTTGTACCTTACCTATTCCAACAATTTGACATGGTTCGTCATCACCCAAATAAAATTTTTCAAAATCACCTTGAACATAATATTGGAAATATTCCTATGGGGTGTGGCATGAAATGAAGCCCTTGAATATACTACCCAAGATATAGTAATATTATCTAAATAAAGAATCAAAGCATCTTGTAACATATCACCTGTTACATTTGCTTCCTGATTTTTGTCATATTGTCCATCTCTTTGTTTCTTTGGAGCTCTGCAGTCTTTCTTTAGATGTCCTTTCTTCCCACTTTTATATAACTTAGGTGATTAATAACCATATTAAATTCATTTAAATGGTCGGCAACAGAACCACCTTCTGACATCTTTGTCTTAAATAATCGCTTCATTAGAAAAACCTTGTTGGAGTCCGTGGATTTTTTATATAGTTTAGCCAATTCCTTCATCAGATCCTTCGTTGTCATTTCTTTTGAAATATCGAAAGCCACCGATTTTTCCAAGCATAGTTGTATCATTCCTAGTGCCTTTTTGTCAAGAATTTATCATTCTTCGTCCTTCGTATGCATCACATGCTTTGATTTTCCTCCCAATGGTAGGAAAATAACCTTCTGATATAGGTAGTCTTCCTTTTGCATCTTCCATAACTAGTAGTTTTGGCCATTAAATTTCTCAACCTTAAACTTCCCATTTTCCGCCATTACTCCCACTCGAACCAAGAACCTTATTTTCCTGCAAGTTACCTTTCACTCTGATACCAGTTGTTAGAAAAACAGGATCGTGGAGAAATAAAATAAAACAAATGTGGAAATAAAACACAGAAGATACACAATACAATATACACAAATATATAGGTGGTTCACCCAGTGTGGGCTACATCCACCAGAGAAATTGCCAAGTCCTTCCTTTATTATTATCCAACAAATGAAGGGATACAACCTACAACATACCCGATGTAACTTCCTCTTCTTTCTCTCACAATATCCTCTCTTAGAATACAATATTCACTCACATATGTAACAACAATACAATTCCCTCATAAAAGAGGGTTTCCTTCTAGGGAAAAAAACCCTAACATAACTTCTACTGTCAGATATACAACCTTATAATGAATGTTCTAGATTAACTATGAAATTACAATATTTTAAAAGGAAAATTTCCCAAAATTTCTCTTTGGGGTGATTCCGCCAAACCCCCACCAGGGGGCTCCATAAAGTTTCACCCCCCCCCCCCCCCTGGACCCCCCTGTCAAGAAATGGGTTCCAAACACGACTAAAAACAAGAACTCTGAATCATGAAGATAATCAGGCTCCACAACTAACATTGCTAGGATTAGTTTCTTCCCATCATGGAAACAACCCTCTATTCATGCACATGCTTGCAAGCATGTCATGGAGTTCCAAAGAACTCCTCCAAATGCCATTGATCTCTATGCACCAATCTATGACACATCTTCAAGAATATATTCTTTTGATGCAATATAATAAAAAACCAATAGAATGTGGCTACCCTTGGCATCTATCTACCGTTTTTCTTGTTGGTGATGTAGACCTCCTATGGTATTATCTCTCCTTGGAAAATTGTTTCCCCTTGGACTGGAGATGTAGGCAACTTTTTATCTTATGCAATATTCACTCTCCACACTCTTCTCCTAGTTGTGTATTTTATGGGGTGAAGCTCTGGATTAATGCACCGATAATTTTCTTCCCAATGTCCGTTCAACTTGGAGTGGTGGAAAAATTTCTTTGCGCTATGGTCTAGACTGCTTGAGATAATCCTTTTCTTCCCATGCCTGTGAGTTTGTTGTTGGATTCGATAAGTCTTATCACCATTCTTCCTGTGAAATCAATATGGCTTGTGGCATGTGGCTTTCTTATCTTATCATGTTGCCTCACGATGTCCTTTCTTTCCATAGAATGAGTGCTCCTCTGCATGCCAACAACTGACATTGTTATTTCCTCTCTTCTTACAGTAGTAACAAACAATGAATGTCTTATTTGAGGTAGAAATCCCATACTTCTTCTTCTTTCACTGGCTTATCTTATTGTTTTTTTCTTTGAGTGAAGGTGTAGGTTGAGTCCATGAGCTATTTTCATCATTGATATCTTCCAATATACCATAATAATGTTGAGGTTTTAGTGGGCTTCCACATTTTCTTGTTATTTCCATTTATCTTGACGTGTAGGCCAACTTTGGCATGTATTTCTCCTTCATTAAAATGGTCTTCATGGTAATGGGTTTTTCACTTTTTCAATTGAATCCTAGGCCTTCATGCTTGACCTAAAGAATGTCTACAATGGGGCTCAATATGCCTTGTCTCCTCTTGCCTATCCCTTGTCCATCATATTCCATCTACCTTAGGATCTTGGAACCAATGCCTCCAGTATGATTTTCAAATTCACCAAGATTCTCTTGATAAAAATCCAAGGAAGGTGATCTTACCAAAGTGGTCTCCATCATGGTTCTAGCTTGCGCAGTAGCAATGGAGGATGGCTCTACTTATTGGTGCTCTTGGATAACTACTTGGATCCTTTCCAGGGCCTCCTCTTTCTCTATCGACTCTTGTTGTGATTGTTCCAACATATGAGTGAGCCTATCTTCTTTGCAACTATCCAACTGGATGAACTTCTCAACAAGGTGTACAAGATGTTCTTTATGCTTGTCCTAATATATCATGATTGTAGCAAGCGACTCTTGGTGTTCTTCAAACTTCTTCTTTAGTAATGGAAGTATTTTGGTAGAGGTGTCAAGGTGCTTCTACATATCTTCCATCCTCTTGTTGAACATATGTACTTAATCATTCAGTTTCTCATTCTCTTGTCAAATATGATCATTGGTGGACCTTAATTCTTCCAAATTTTCTTTGCTTGCTTTACCCATGTCGAGGTCTACAATGTTCTCTTCAAAGTTTTGAAATTTGTCATAATTAAGGACTTATTTCCCATATGATCCAACTAATCTGATACCATATGATCCATAAAAAAGTGACTTATTTCCCACTCTCTTCACTAACATGGATCCTATGTCTTTGTATCGTTCCTGTAACAAGTGTTTTACCTTCAAAAGGGATACTAGGTCTCTGTCTTATATATTGTACAATAATATCTACAATTTTGATCACTACAAGCCTTTTTCTTTGTGCTACCTATGTTACACATTATTTTCGTCATCCCTATGAACGTTAATGATGTAAACCTATCTATAGTCTTTAGAGGGGTTAGTGGCCTGAGTTCTTGAAGAAAGAAGGGAGAAGAACTTTTCTTGAGAAAAGAAGGTGCATTTTCCTTTGTAAAAACCCTATAAAAAAGGAAGTTCACAGGCTGCATTATAGCTAGGGTACGAGAATGCCTGATTCTCGCAGGCTGCATCATAGCTAGGTCACGAGGGGTTCACAGTTTTCTCTATGGGTAGCGTGCGAGAATGCTTACACGTGGGAAAGACGACCATTTTCTCGAATCTTCTAGAAGGAGAAACTTTCATGGTGAGGTGGCATCCGAATGGTTTGGATCTTACTCTCTTTCATGATTTAGTGGGATCATCCTAACCTCCTCACCTTATCCTCTTCAGCTTATAAAAGGAGAGGAGCTCTCATGGAGAAAGGCTAAGTTGGATTTGGCTTGGAATTATTAGCTTGGTTGGAGTGTCTTTGAGTTTTGCCTTTGTCAAGATAGATTGTGAATATTATCAGATCTATGCTCTTAGAATTCTTGGAGTGGAAGTGTGTGGGGAACGAAGGACAGTTGGAAGGGACCTTACGACATCAAGGCCATGGTTGTAATCTCTCTTTTACATTTAATATG
>ML789492.1:245483-276857 GCA_009831015.1 Picea engelmannii | reverse complement strand
TACAGTAATATGATTCTTTCCTATAAAGCTTGTTGTGTTTTATTGTATGATTCCTTAATCACATACATAGGTTTATATTGAGTTTATGCTATTACTATCACTTTGGTTGGTTGCGTTCTTTTGTAGGATCATCATTGTATGAGTGTTGGAATGGAGCTAGGATGGAGATAGCAAGAGGAAGAGGCGTTTAAACGGTATGTCAGTTATCCCTCTTTAGTTAGTAAATTCAATATTTAAAACTTAAGGAAAGCATCATGTTCTGGTGTGTTTTGTTCTAGATCTAGATGGATCTAGGGAGATCGTTAAGTGTCCGCACCTACCGATTTATCCCATAACAAAATTGGCGACTCAACTGGGGAACGGATTGTTTCCTAGTTAGTCTAGTTTCCCTTCCTTTGATTGCTTGTTTTCTGGTTTCTAAGCCTGTGGGACATCCATCTAGACTCTCTAGATCTAGAAGTTCACTTAGATTCCTTGTTCTTTTTCAAAATTTCCTTTGATTATGGACATTCTCACACTGTACCTCTCTACAGCCTGTGAAAACCATTGATGTTCACACCCTGCTGTTAGATCCACTGTGAACTTCTCACACCCTACCAGTGTCTAGCCTACGAGAATACCTAATTCTCGCACTGTACTCTATTGCTAGGCTGCAAACTTGTTTGTACACTTTTTGGATTGGGTCTTGTCATCTTTTTGATGCCCAATTTTGCTTTGATCAACTGGATTGAACTTTTGGAGCCTATATTGATCTGTTTGTAGTCTACTTGACATTCTTTGAGTTGCTTTTAGCCATCTTTGCTTTGTTTGGTTTTGAAGGATTAGTCTCTTGCTTTGAGTGTCTTTCAATTACAAAGCACGTGTTTTCTTTAGAATTGTTTAGGGAAAGATCAGATTTCTTCTGAATAGTTCACTTTAAAAGAAAAAATTTAGTTTGGGTTTCTTTGTTTTAAGAAAGTTCATTATTTCTTTTAGTGAAAATTTTGAAACAAAAAGATTTAATTTCTTTCTTTATATTAGATTGAGGGCATCCTTGCATTTGAAGTAGCGAAATTGCATGATTCTTGGCATTTTTTGGTCTTGGTGTACAATACCTTTTTCTCATTTCTTGAGAATCTTTATATTGATGAGTTTAATGAATTTTGGGACATTGTGCATATGGGAATGATAAATGTTTTCTCCTTCTCGTAGCATAGATTTCATCGAAATGAAAAGATTGCATCTTCATATCTTTGCATAACTTTTGATTTGGTCAAAACACCATATTGTCCATGCCATTTTCCTTTTGAGTAACAACAACCATAACATAAAGCGCTGATAAAAATTGATTAGACATTTTTATCTTTTCTGGTAGCAAACCTACATTAGATTAGTTGTAGGGCTTTGGAATAGGTGTGAAAGATAACTTTCCAAAGCTACAAACAAACATAGCATCTTTTGATAGGGAGAGTTAAATCCACTTACTACATTTTGTCCTAGGAAGCCCTTCTCACACAAGGGTCAATCACGAGGTTGCATTAAGACTGACAGAGTTACTCAACTTGCTTTGTCGGTCTTGGTGTAGAGATTGCACGTATTATGGGGGTCGCTTGAAGGTATACCCACAATGATGAGTGGAAGCCTTTCAAGTTGATTTTGGGCTAGATACCCGGCCCTTGTGCATGGATCGGACTGTCGACTATTTCCCTAGGCATCACTGTAGTGATTGGTAACCTTAGTGGCCTATCTCTTTAGGGTCTTTACACAAGGTGACTGTGGAGGGGAAAGTCTTCACGGTACCTGGAATCGATGTTGGCCAAACTCGCTCGGGCTCCTTGGAGGGTATACCCACAATTATGTGTGGGAGATTGCACCAGGGTGTAAGTTCGTTAAGTAGGTTGTCAACGTAACTTTTCCACATGCTCTGTCTCAGCCCCTTCTTACTTTGTTCCCACGACATTGGATTTCATCACCAACTAGTGCGTTCATTGTGAGAAGGATTTTTTTGCTTGCTTGCTTACTAGATTTTTAGAGTGTGTTGTTTGTTTTCCCTAGAGGGCTCTAGATTGGATATTTATTTAATGGCGTCAGTTCCCGGAATGACCAATTAAGGAACCCCTGCTCCAGGGGAACCTTCTATTTTTCCTTCTTATGGAAACATTGGTCCTCCTCACATCGCTACTTTGAGCCTTCCAGGTCTCACTATTGGATTGTTGGTGTTGTTGTTTTCCACTCAGGTAATCTCGAATGCAGTTAGTGCTTCAATCACAAGCACTTCCCCCCAAGAGCATCAACTTCATGTTGATCCTTCACCTTCTTCACCAGTAAGTTCTTCTTCGCCTTCTTCACTTGGAAGGTTGCCTTCCATTTTATCTTCTTCGTCCAGTGAAAGTTCTCAAGATGATAACTTGGTGGATAAGAAGAAGAAGAAATGAAAGAAGAAGAAGAAGAAACATACGCAAGGATCCAAACCTCCAACCACTGTCAAACGTGTTGGAAATAAATCAGTTACTATTGATCATGCTGGGAGTGTTGATGATGCCAAGAAAACCCAAACAACCCATAAGCCCAAGTACCCTTACAGGCTTTGTAAGGGTAGCCATATTCTTAAGGATTGCCCTGGTCTATCCAAGGTTATAGAAGTATGGTCTACGCACCCTGACCAACCCATTTTGTTAGCCTCTGAAAAACATGCTAATGACCTCCCGTCAACTAGTCACGATAACCTTGGGAAGAAGAAAAGTAGAGTCAAGTTCCCGTGCATGTTATGCAAAGGGAGTCATCTCACTCAACATTTCCCTCGTATGGATGAAGCCTTGAAATTACTGGAAGACATGACTGTTTCACAGCCTCAACTTCTAGCTGCTTATCGTAAGTTTTCTCTCAACCCCCCTGTAGTTGATGGAATGATCACTTCGGACTCATCGCCGGTCAATTCGATTGATCATGTCGTCAATCTGGCCACATCCTTAATTGAACCAGTTGACAAAGTGGTTGATCCGATACCATCCTCGATCAATCCTGCTCTCCCCTTAGCAAGTGACACCCAAGCGGTCGATCCGTTTCCACCCGTCGAGTCCATTCTCCCCTTAGAGAGTGAAACCCAAGTGGTCGATCCGATTCTATCATTGGTCGATCCCACTCATCCTTTGACGAGTGCTAAAGTGACTGATCCAGTCCCTTCCTCGGTCAATCCCACTCTTCCTCTGAAGACTACTTGCGTGGTTGATTCGATCCCATCATCGATCGATCCTACTCTCCCACTTGAGAGTAAACCTAATACTGCCCACATTTTTCTCATTGATACAGACTCTACTGTGTCGAGGGGTATTCCTCCTTCTCCTGTGGAACCCCCTCCAAGTTATGAGGCCATCCATTTTGATTGGGGTGTGCTCACTGGACCTCGTCTTCCCTCTCACATTCCTTTCCATATTACAGTACAAGTTTGTGGTCGATACATTCCTCAGACATTGATATATGAAGGTGCATCCGTTAGTATTTTGTCCTCTTTTGCTTGGAAAGATTTGGGTTGTCCTCCACTTGCATTGGTTACGCAGAATCTGTTAGCTTTTAACAGAAGAACTAGTCAACCTTTAGGGACCCTTCCTCAGTTTCCTATAACTTTAGGAGGGAAAACTGTCTTTATTGATGTCATGGTAGTCCAAGACCCCTTGGATTTCACTTTACTCCTTGTGCGAGATTATGTCTATGCCATGAAATCTATTGTGTCTACTCTTTTTCGTGTGATATCTTTCCCTCGCGATGGAGGAGTTGTGACTGTTGATCAACTTTCATTCGTTGATCCCGCCTAGATTGCCTCCCTAAACAGTTCTTATATGCAGACGGTATCACCCCCGCGACAGGTCAATTATGTGGTGTTGTCGCTCATGGCTTCGAATTCTGATGACATAGATCCAGTAGTTGACATGGTGATCTCTTCGATAGGGTTGTTAGAGCCTAATATATTTACTCTTGTTGCGACCCTTGACATGGTGTCCTTCCAGAGTGTGTTTCTTCCTTCCAATGAAGACCTCTTGGAAGCCATGACCGAGTTTTGTCCCTTGACATGGTGTCCTTCCGGAGCATTGTCCTCTTAGAATCCATGATCAAGAAGACTTCGAGGATAATTTTTGTGTCTCTGTGGCAACCTCATTAAAAATGAAACAGAGGTATATGAGCATGATTTTCTAATTTCAAGCTCATTAAAAAATGAAACCGGACTTGGGCATAGTTTTCCAATTTCAATCTCGTTAAAAAAATGAAACCACTTTCGAGGATAGTTTTTGCATCTTTGAGGCAACCTCGTTCAAAAATGAAACAGAGGTCTTCGAGAATAGTTCTTGTTTCTGTGTCAATCTCATTAAAAAATGAAATAGTTTTCTCCCTCTCTATTCGATTCAAGTCCCTTGTCTAGTATTTGAAGCTTCATTTCATTTTCCTTTGCAGTTGGATGACACGAAGCTTGGTGGGCAATAATTTCAGCCTCTGGACTTCATGTTGAAGTAGAGTCGCTAGTTTCTTAAGTTGGGGGCTAAGTACCAGCCATCCCTGTGTTATGCATTGGGAAGTCGCAAGCATAGTTTTCTATGGTTCAATCTTGTGTAAAAATGAAACCACTTACCTCAAGCATAGTTTCCTCTGGTTCAAGCTTGTGTAAAAATGAAACTAGGTCCAAGCATAGTTTCCTCCGGTTCAAGCTTGTGTAAAAATGAAACCAGGTCCAAGCATAGTTTTGTTTTGTTTTAAATCTTGCGTAAAAATGAAAATAATCCCGAGCTTAGTCTTTTTTGTTTCTCATGCTCGTAAATACATGAGAATAAGTTACCGAGCTTAGTCTTTGTTCTTTCTCGTGCTCATAAATACATGAGAATGCAACCGAATATACTTTTATCACTTTTTTCGGACTCGTAAAGGTTATACGAAAAAGGAACCCACTGGAGTTCCCTTTAAGCTCTTTTCAAACTCTCTAAACATGAAAAGATTGCCGAGCGATCTTGTTATTTTCACGCTCATTAAAGTATTTGAACAAAATGTTCGATGGGCGATAATTTATCACTTTTTCGGTCTCGTTGAACTAATTTACGAAAAAGGAACTGGGAGAGTTTTCTTTAAGTGTTTTTCAGACTCTCTAAACATGAAAAACCCCTGAGTTTTCTTTCTTTGAACTCATTAAATAAACATCGAAAGGCCCATATGGGACCGAACCACTCCTTCCTAGAGTTCGTTAAACATACTCTGAAGGATGAGCTTACATTACAAGCATATGTTATCCTCCTCAAGCTTGCATAAAAATAAAGAGGTACTCACCATAAATGGTGGGGGGGAAATTGGGAAAGAAATGTATGTAAACCTATATTCCATGGAAGAGTCCCTTTTGAACATGACACCCTTTCACTCGCCTTGTGTCTAGGTTGGAAAATATGCTTGTCTCTTGATCATACTCCTTTATAAGATTACAAATCGGTCTGTGATCCCTATTGTTGAGTCAGTGTTTCCAAGATAGTTGTTGTGTCGTCAATATGTTCAAAGAGAAGTTCAACCCGGAAAGCCTTCTATTGCGTCGACCATTTCTGCAGTCCTTAAGCCTTCTATTGCATCGTCCATCCCTGAGTCAGTCCTGAATCACTTGTTACTTTGATCTACATCAAATCTTGTTACTTGTTTCATGTCATTGATGGGGGATACATTAAGGCCCTCCTATGATGAGTCTTTTTCTGTCGACTTCAACTCATTATCCAGGACTTAGACTTAGAAACCAATTGGTACCTTGGAACTTGCATGCCTCAATGGCAGGTTTCCTCGCTTTCGAGAGTGGGTTTTCATTATTGACCCCTGATCAGGAGATTCCGCCAAGTGTTCAACTTCAGCTCATTAGTTCACATTCGTTGGATTGTACTAGTGTACCTTGGGAGTCATTGACATTAATGGTGATTTCCCTCACACTTATTAACGATATACACTAATGACCGGTAATCAAGTGGTTTCTACCATGTTAGACTTCGACACATGTATTCACATGGTTATATTCATACTATAGAGTGGTGGAGATGAAGACCCTGGATCTTTTTTGACAGATTCAGGTTGCGTTGGAGTATATTCGGTTTGTACTGTTGCATAGATCCACGTTGTATGTCTCGTGGCTATGTTCAAATTTTAGTCTTTAACACATAGATCCACAGTGTATTTTTGGTGGCTATGTTCAGATTTGAGTCATATTGGCATGGATCCATAGTGTATGTTTGGTGTCCATGACCTGTCTTACTTGACATGGATCTTTGAATGTCGGCATTTATACTTTGATTTATTTTTATTTTGAGTATGGGAATGCCTACCTCAGTGATGATATATCATTGTACTGTATTTCATTTTTTGTTGGTAGGTTTCCGACCGACTGTTCCTTCTTCCCTACACACACTCGACAAAGTATTTCAACTATCACTCTGTTCTACCTTCATACTTTGGGGGACTCCCTGTTACACATTATTTTCATCATCCCTATGACTGTTAATGATGTAAACCTGTCTGTAGTCTTCAGAGGGGCCAGTGGCCTAAGTTTCTGAAGAAAGAAGGGAGAAGAACTTTTCCTGAGAAAAGAAGGTGCATTTTGCTTTGTAAAAACCCTATAAAAAAGGAAGTTTGTAGGCTGCATTATAGCTAGGGTGCGAGAATGCCTGATTCTCGTAGGTTGCATCATAGCTAGGTCGTGAGGGGTTCGTAGTCTGCTCTATGGGTAGGGTGCGAGAATGCTTACACATGGGAAAGACAAGCGTTTTCTCGAATCTTCTAGAAGGAGAAACTTCCATGGTGAGGTGGCATCCGAATGGTTTGGATCTTACTTTCTTTTATGATTTAGTGGGATCATCCTAACCTCCTCACCTTATCCTCTTCAGCTTATAAAAGGAGAGGAGCTCTCATGGAGAAAGGCTAAGTTGGATTTGGCTTGGAATTATTAGCTTGGTTGGAGTGTCTTTGAATTTTGCCTTTGTCAAGATAGATTGTGAATATGATTAGATCTATGCTCTCAGAATTCTTGGAGTGGAAGTGTGTGGGGAACGAAGGACAGTTGGAAGGGACCTTACAAAATCAAGGCCATGGTTGTAATCTCTCTTTCACATTTAATATGATACAATAATATGATTCTTTCCTATGAAGCTTGTTGTGTTTTATTGTATGATTCCTTGATCACATACATAGGTTTATATTGAGTTTATGCTATTACTATCACTTTGGTTGGTTGCGTTCTTTTGCAGGATCATCATTGTATGAGTATTGGAATGGAGCTAGGATGGTGATAGTGAGAGGAAGCGGCGTTTAAATGGTATGTCACCTATCCCTATTTAGTTAGTAAATTCAATATTTAAAACTTAAGGAAAGCATCATGTTATGGTGTGTTTTGTTCTAGATCTAGGTGGATCTAGGGAGATCGGTTAGTGTCCACACCTACCGATTTATCCCATAGCAACCTATGCTCTGAATTTGTTGGTTGGATTCTTCACTTACATATCCTACACACAAAAATCTAGAGGACTATGCAATGACACATAAACCTTATTTTTCAATATGCCAATCAATGTTAGGTATCTAGCTTCGTTTGAAGTGGATTGATTTGTTCTCAATATTATTATCTGGGGATTTTGATCTCATTACAATGCTGAGTCATGCCATTAACCTTTTATACTATTCTCCAATAAACATGTTCAAACCTTACCAGTCATAAACTTGTGACATTGTTATGGCACCTATAAGTGCAAACTATTAAGCATGGAAGCCTATAAATCTTGATTTATTGGATTCTATATACTCTATCAATGTTCACTTCATTCTTCTTTATGCTCTCTTTTAGACTTGTGTATGATGACACATGTCTATTAGAGATTATGAAAAGAGTAATAGCTAGCTCTGCATACTTTTCCCTTCTTTCTCACACAAAAGACAACTAATGTAAACAAATTCTTATTGAAGAAGTGCATTACCTTTTCCAATTCTAAGTCAATCCAATAGTAAGATAACACACCCTCCAACACATATAAATAACCAATTCATTGTCTTCAATATTCAACATCAATCAAGAAATATAAAAGACATTGTTCTATTTGCAAAGGCAGAGTCAAGAAAGAGATTACGAATATAGACTTGTTATAGTGCATTCCAATGTTGCTTACACTAAGTTTCTTTAGGCTAAATTGGATCCTTATGCACTTGATTAATAAGTAATTTAGCAGGAGTAGTCTTGAATATTAATGAGAAAAAAATATGAAAATGAGAAGCGTGCTATCATTCCCCACACCATTTTCCAATCAAACTATTGTATCTCTAAGTTGGAAGTCAAAGGTCAATCTTAAAAGAAAATGCACCTAGAAAGATAGTCATGTGATTGTAGGGTACAAGGATCCACCCAAACACAATGTGTACAACCCACACAACCTATGGGGGGAGAGGAAAAATAAAACTAAGGAAAAATATCCCCTTGAGAGTTAAAATTGACTCAAACCAAGGTAGGATCAACCATGCGAATGATATTATAGTGCATGGAGGAACGGATTTGCCCAGGTAAGTGAAAAATCATCATAAGCAAGTGGGAAAATTTCTTAGCATAATAGAATTTGACCCAGAAGAATTGAATCAACTTGAGGTGAGATGAAATTGACCAAAGAAAGAGTTAGTTCGACCCAACTAACATTAAAATTCCTAGGAAGAGAGAAATAATTCCCAACAACCTATGCGAGTTGGATTGATAAATATGAGGGATAAGAATTAGTAAAATAGATGGAAATTAGCAACAAGAAACTTCTAAATGTCATTGATCTCAGAATTTGATGGGAAATGGACAATGGACATTCCAGAGCTATTGTGGTTCCTCATTTCCATCATAATTCAATCACGAGCAACAATTTAAAATAAGAGCTAAACAAGAACCCATCTATCAATCAACCATAGAGAATTGTATCTGAACTATGCATTCATACAAATGAATTCCACAACGAAAAACATAGAAATAGGTGACAATGAACACATATTTAACCCTGGAAACCCAAATGGGAAAACAAACTTTGAATGGGGTGCAATTCCTTCATTCACACAATCTCTGGTACAAATATTTCATGTATTTATCTACCTCTTTCTCCCTTGGAAAAAAAGACCCCTTAAGAATGAGAATGGAGGAGAAAATATGGAGAGATGGGGGTAAGGGAAGGCCAACAAAAATGTCTCTTCACTTCCCATTACTCATCCTTCTCTCCTATTCATTTTTCCTTTCATTTATTTTTTTTCCCATTTTTCTTTCTCATTTCGTTTTGTCTCATTCAACATTTACATTTACATTGATTTACAATGTTTGCTAAACCATTGTTAATTATTGAATTGCATTGCAGGTACTATTTTTTACATCCATTCATTGGATCAGATCCATTTCATATCACTAAGGATAGATTTTTCTTCCCTAACCATGTTCAAAGCACCATGAACCAAATATAGCACTAAATGTTGATGATTGCAGCTATGTGAGACATTTTCTAGCTTACAAACCTGAGAGATGTTGATGATTGCATCTATGTCAGACATTCTCCATCTTACAAACCTGAGAGAAATCCCCAGAGAGGGGTGTGTTGTTCCTATCTGAGACATATATGGAATGTAGAGATGGCCTCCTCCTTACAGAGAGTTGAGAATAACTCCATATGATTCTCTTGTGTAATGTAGTGAGAAAGGAGATCTGATGAGTTGGATTGACATGTGGCTGAGCACAATGTGAATGTGTGAAATCCCAAAGTGTTGGGTGCATCATCATGAGAACATAAATGAAGATGATGTATTAGCCTCCTCTGAGTAGAAGAGTTGATGAGGAAATCCAGATGACTCTCTTGTGTAATGCAGTGGGAAATAATATCTGCTGAGTGGACGTGTCTATGGACGAGCACAGGTGAACGTGATCCTAGTGGCTGAGCACTAGTGAAGAAGTGGTTCTTTTGTGTAATGCAGTGAGCCAACGATATGGACATCCCTATGGATGTGCCCCTAGTGGATGAGCACTAGTGGATGTACAAGATCCCTTGCTATATTGTTCAAGAGTCAGACCTATCTGTAACCCTAATTGTAATGCAAAGGGTATAGGTTGGACCCAACTTGATGTGACTGGTAATTAATGTAAAAAGATAATTAATCTATTTAATATTAATTATATTATAAGATAGAGAAGTCAGCCCTGTTTTGACAATATACACTTATGTTTATAGATTCAGTCTAGTATAAGTAAAGACAAATTCCCCATTGAGGAATCATATCTTTCACATGAGTTTGGAAAATTCAGCAAGTAGACCTTCTTGGGAAAAGTGCGCACCTCTCTTGGGTGCTAGTCTTCTAGGGCTTGAGAACCCTATTATGTGCTAGGTTTTATTGGTGGTGAAGGTATTTCTCTTGAAGAATATCGCAAAGGATTTTGGCTGGGTTTTCTCCCCTTGTTGATAAGGGTTTCCCAGGATACTTCTTGTGTTGTTGTGCATGGTGTTTCTTCTTGTGATCTTGATCACTGCAACATTATTGGTTATGGTTAAATGAAATGATAAAAATAGAATGAACTTCATGCTTAACCTTTCTTATTAAAAAATCAACATGGAATTAGAGCATAGGTCTTGAAGAACCCATTGCATAAAACATATTTCAGCCATCCTCTCTCTCCTCTGCAGAAATCGTACGACCCTCCTAGGGTTTCCAGAAAATCCATACGACCTACTCTTCTCAGGTTTTTTAACACTTAAAACTTGGACGTTGGGGATAAAAAGGACATAGTTGTGTACATAATCCTTCAACGCACCTCCAAAAACTCTCAAATTGCAATTCTGAGCATTTTGACTTTTTGGCCCTACGATTTCTAGGGTTTCACAAATTTCTACATAAAATTTCAGAATTGTGTTTCTGCAACTCTTTGAAGAAGCTCTTCAACTTACCAGGGCTATCATAATTCTCAATGCTTATTGTTGGTAGTCATCAGTCCAACAAAACCTAAAAGTGCTAGCTTAGCCTAGCTATTAGGTTTTCTAGCCTAGTTGACAAGGGTTTGTGAAGAATCCAAAATGAGTAAAATCATGATTGGAAGCAAGCTTGATGACTCAAGAAAACTCAATTCCAGGAAGACAAAACCTCAAAGAAATGAATACATCAACATCTCATCACTCTTAGGTATGGTCCCTACAATTTATAATACTTGGTTAATTGATAGTGGTGCCTCCAGGCACATGACTGGTCTTAAAAATCATCTAACACATTTCTTTGAGAAAGAGACATGTCTACATGTTGTTCTTGGATATGATGCCAGATATAATGTGAGAGGAGTACTGAATTATACCTTCCAACTAGAATTAGATATGCAACTTAAATTAGAAGAAGTATTGTATGTACCCAAAATGAAGAGGAACCTTGTCTCTATTTCTTCCTTGGAAGACAAGGACTACAAAATCACATTCTCAGAAAGAAGATTCCTTGCATGGCACAAAGACTCTCATATAAATTCTTCCAAGGTAATTGTCATCCGAGAAAACAGTTTGTACAAATTAACCATCAAACCTATCTAGGCCTTACTACCTGACACTATCAGCTTGAGTGAGCTATGGCATCGAAGACTTTCTCAAATTAATTATAGAGATCTCCTAGATCTAGGGAAAATGGTAACAGGTCTACTAGAAATACAGATTCAACATAAAGGCGTTTGCAAAGGTTTTACCCTTGGAAAAAATGTAAAAGGATTCTTCTTAAGAAGTGACAATAGATCCAAGGAAATATTGGACTTGATACATTCAGATGTGTGTGGACCAATGACTGTTGCATCTCTGAATGGGTAATTATACTATGTACTCTTCATAGATGATCACTCCCGAAAAACTTGGATTTACTTCCTAAAGAACAAGGATGTATTCCTTGAAAAATTTCAAGAATTCAAAGCTTGAATTGAGAACCAGATCAGAAGAAAAATCAAAATATTAAGATCAGATAATGGAGGAGAATACACCTCAAAAGAATTCAACAGTTTTTGTATTGAAGTAGGAATCAAGAGGGAGTTCACAATTCCTTACAACCCTCAACAAAATGGGGTTGTTGAAAGGAAAAACAAAAATATCATTGAGGCAACAAAAACAATGATACATGATTAGAGTATACCTATGAATCTATGGGAAGAAGCATGTATGACAACAATATATGTTCAAAATAGAAGTCCTCATCAGATCTTAAATAACATTACTCCAAAAGAAGCCTTCACTGGAATGAAGCTTGAGATTGGATGCTTCAGAATATTTGGATGTCCAGTATATATTCATGTACCTAAAGAAAAGAGATCCAAGCTAGAACCTTCAGGAAGGAAGGGCACATTTGTGGGATATAATGAATCCTCAAAAGCATATCGAATCTACATTCCTGGTTAAAGACAAATTGAAGTAAGAAAACATGTTACTTTTGAAGAAGACATAGCCTTCCAGAAATCCAGAGAAGCTTAGATGGAAATTGATAGTGAGACAATGCCTTCTCCCCCTTCAACAGTTCAGAGGGAGACATATATTATTCCAGATGATCCAGTTGTTCCAGGCGATTTAGTTACTCCAAGAAACATACCCAGAGATATTACAATTGGACATTAAAGGCATCCTTGGGCCCGACAAACACTACAAGAATTAGAAGGGCATAAATCCCCACAAGGAACAACTAGGGAGAGCAAGATACTAAAGAGATTCTCAATGTACCTTTCATACATGACCCACATTATTGACTCAGAGCCATCTTGTCATGGAGAAGCTTCAGGTGAACAAGTATGGAAATATGCCATGACTGAATAATACTAATCTATATTAAAAAATGATGTATGGGATGTTGTTCCAAAACAAGAGGGAAGATTTGTAGTGACTTCCAAATGGATTTATAAAATCAAACATGTTTCTAATGGAAGCATCGAAAAATATAAAGCAAGATTTGTGGTCAGAGGGTTTTCACAAATAGAGGGAGTGGACTATGATGAGACTTTTGTACCAGTATCCCGATACACCTCCATCCAATATATCAATGCACTAACTGCTTCCATGGGTTGGAAACTACATCAGATGGATGTAAAGACAACCTTTCTCAATGGTGAAATTGAGGAAGAATTTTATATTGAGCATCCAAAAGGATTCGTTGTACACAACAGAAGATCTCATGTATGCAGGTTGAAGAAAGCCCTATATTGTCTAAAGCAAGCACCATGTTCTTGGTATGAGAAAATGGGTGAATTTATGATGAGCTTGGGATTCAACAAGAGTGTTGTCGTTCCAAACTTATATTACCACATTTATGGAAATGAGTGTTTGATTTTGGTCCTAGATGTGGATGACCTCATCCTCACCGGTTCAAAAAGACTCATTGTTGAGTTCAAACAAGCATTGACTACTAAATTTGAGATGAAGGACTCGGGCTTGATGCACTCACTACTACATATGACCAAATTTGCCACAGTTTTTCATTGTTATTTCCACACATATCCGTCACACTTTGCACGAAAGCAAAGGCTATTTTTTGTCACTATATCCATGAACCAGGTATTCGTGGAAACAGTGACGAAATTATCCCTCCACGTTTCATCACCATCAAGATAGGTTTACCTTATAGAGTGTGGAAATTGCGATGAAAGTTCGTCGCAATTGGGACGAATAACCGTGTCAAAGTAAAAAAAAAAGCTTACCAACATATTACGACTCATATGCCATACGTGTGACAGAAAAGTGTGGAAAGTTGCGACGAAAATTCGTGGCAATAACGACAAAAGGGTTTGACAGAGAGAAAATTTACGACGTAGATGCTATATGTGCGACGCAAAACCGTGACAACGTGCAACAAACTTTCGTTGATATTTTGACGCTTAATAAAACACATTCATTTCCTTACGATGAACTATCATCGATATTGTCACCCTTCCTTTAGGTTTAAAAAAAAACTTCTACATGAGAAGCTGGATGTTGGGATTCATGATTGATCCATACTCAATATTTTCATCTGTGATTGACCCTTCAAAGGGTTTCTTATGTGAGAAGGGCTTATCCGAGGGGGTTTTGGAACTTATTAGGTGTCTTTCTTAGTGGACCAAAAGGGAAACCCAAGGCACCTTGGGATGAAGGAGAGGATAAAATACATTCCCTTGAATGAATGGTTTTAATTGAGATATTGGGGCTCTGAACTAGAGGTCAAAAGCAATTTGGTAGGGGTATCCTAGGGGGACAATATGGGAGATGTGTTTTTTTTAAATCTATCACTATGCTTGTGAGAGTGGGCCAACCCTTTACTTATCCACTTCAATGCACTCACAACCATTAATCAATATTAATATATACTGGTCACAATAATTACCTTGAATATCAAATTTAACCTATTAATGTGAAGGGGTAATCACAGTATGAGGTTAAAGGAATTCACACCCTTTCAAAAACTATGTTTGTATCTTTTTGGATGAGGAAATTGTAGCCTTGTGGTTGAGTCATTCCCTTACCAAAAAAAATGAATGTTACTCACACTCATATGAATGAAAGAAATCAAAGTAAACAATCTACTTAAATATAAATTTGCACTTAAATAAATCAAAGTAATGTCTACTTAAACTTAAATAGTCTACAGTGCACTGTATGTGCAGACTGTGCTTCTTTCAATATTGATCATGTAAGTAAACAATCATTGCATTAAAATAAAGAACATAAACTAGATTACTGGTGCTTAAACATAAATAACTGTAACATTCAAATGAAGTAGGATAACACATAGATCTAACAGATTCCACACAAAACCACAACAAAACTGTATCATAAACCGACAACACCTGTCTAGAAGAGCGGGCCCAACTCCCCGATCAGGGATGCGGTGAACTAACTACCACGAAAACTCGAAAACTCAGAAGAAACTCAATTTTTCGTTAAATAAAACGAGATTACATAGGTTCTATGTTCGACCTTTTATACAATTTGTGGATCATAGAGAATCCCAAGATTAGGGTAACAACTCTTCCTAAAAATACACAAAGGATGAACCGATTAACAAAACCTAATGTTGGACCATGGAACATGTCCTCTTTTGCAACTTCAACCCGTGGATTGCGCTGCATCCTTGATTTCATCATCTTGCCAGACTACGTTTTCTCTATTCTTGTGAGATTTCAGAGATTAATGATTCACTTTGGTAAACCCCAAACCAATCTCTAACATTTTTGAACTAATACACACGATGAAATAATAGAGGTGCATTCTTACCCTTGTGGTTACACACATCTCCCCCAAAATTTAGTCACGTTATCATCCTCGTGCAAGCCTTTGCTTTTGCAGATCTAGGTTGGAACCTTGATACTGAGCCTGAAGTTCTGCTATGTTATATGCCTTAGCCATATCGTTCTTGGAAACTTATATCCCCCAGTCAATATTATATCCTTCCACCATTCTCTCTAGACCTCATAATCAGGTTGATATTGATCAAGTGGCATCCATATGATGGGGAATGGAAATCTCAAACCTAGCCATCGAACCCCACAAAACCTCATATATTCTATATACTTGGATATTCTTTCCATGGCTCTGCAAAAATTGGGAGCCCCAAATGCTTCCCATTCCTTGACAGAAGATGGTAATAAGGCCCATCTCTGGTCATAGTTTCAAGTGCCTCTTCCTTGCAATAGGTCAATTGTTTTATGCAAAGATCAACACAACATTTCTTTGTAGTTTCCATATTCTGTGGCCAATTGGGAATATGTATGAAATAGTTATGTTTGCTGATGATCTTTTCAACTTGAAATTTATCCATTCTAACATGAAGGGGTCTGTGTACCTAATTTTCCTCGAAATAATCAAGTGCCTTCTTCCACTTCACCTGGTTAATGGTGTATGAAAGAAAGGCCCTCAACTGGACATCTCCCACATAAGGAACTGGATTGAATTTTTTATCATCTCTTAGAAGGTAGTTGTGCATGTACAATTCACACATGAGATGTTGTGTGAGGATGTCATAACTTTTCAAGGTCCTAAGAAATTCCATGGGGTATTTAATATTATAAAACATCTCCCGGTGAATACATTCCAGACAGAAAAAAAAACTGTTCATGAAGGAACAATGCATAGATGAGAGAAGGGGAGCGACACATTACTACCTGCTGGGTGATATCATACATCTCTCGTTTGTCATCTCTTAACCTCTGTATCTGTGCCTCCGGCTCTGTAATCTTTTCCTTATGTTTCTCACCCTTTTTCTTCTCTTCTTCCAACTTTTCCTCATAGTCAACAACGACTCTAGCAACCTTCTCCCTTATGTCTTTCAGTGTCCTTAGGTGCACTGAAGAAGGGACAGCTCCTGTTCGAAACTAGGCTACAATTTTCTTCTACTTCTGTATCTCGACTTTCAACAAAACTACCTAAGCTTCAGTTTTATCTGTCATTGGATCAGCTTGAGTAGATGCTGTTATTGTGGAAGTGTGAAAAATAGAATCAGTCTGAGTGGATGCTAGTACTGTAGAGGTGTGCAAGATAGGCTTGGTCTGAGTAACTACTGTGTGCAACACCAACTCAGTTTGAGTAGCTACTGTTACTCTGGGAGTATCAATAGTTTGAGTATCTTCTGATACTGTGGGAGTATCGACAATTTGGGTAGCTGTTGAAATAGTCTCCTTGACATTTCTCCTCACTTCTTCCTGGGCAATTCTTTTGTATCTTTGTGCTCATTTCTTCAGGTGAAGCACTTGCTTCTTTATCTTGGCATTCTCAATCCTGAATTGCATAATTTCTCTAAAGGCTTTCCTATAACAGTCCTCAATAGGGGTTCTTCTCCTTGCACAAAATTCAACAAATTCCTATTTGAAAGGAATTCTTTAGCCCATCCCCTTGGAGGAACCTCATTCTGAGCTTCATTTCCTGTAGCCTCTATGCCTGTATCTTGTTTAACTCGCACTTCTCCTAGAGTAGTATCACCCAAATCTAGTTCAGGGTTTTCGGGAGCAGCATGCTCTGATGCTGGTTCTTGTGTAACAACGTCAGTCGTTTCTTGCTCACAAACTAGGGTAGCTGCTATGTCTTCAAAAATAGGGTTTCCAGGAACGACTTGTTCTGAGGCTGGTTCTTGTGTTACAACGTCATTCATTACCTGCTCACCGATGGGAGGAGTAGCTGGACCATATTCACAGACAGGAAATTCAAAAATTTCTAGCACTAGTTCTTGTGTAACAACGTCAGTTACCTCTTGTTCATAGATTGGAGGAGTAGCAACATTCCTCTCCTGCTCATCAGACGGAGGGGTATCAACATCCATCTCATGATCATCTGCGAGCAGAATAACAATGTCTCTTTATTGTTCATCTGCTGAGGGAGTAGCAACATCACTTTCTTGTTCATATGTTGAGGGAGTAGCAACATCTCTTTCTTGTTCAGGAAAAGGGTTTGGATGAATAGAACCCTCTACTTCCTCTTCTTTTGAATACAGGTTAATGACCTGCTTCATTCCCCCAACTTCTCTAACTTCCACTGATGGTTTCCCTGTTTTCTCATCTTCATATGAGGAAGGTTCTTGTGTATCAACACCTGTTCTCTGCCCTTCTAAAATAGTTTCAGCAGCCTCTCCTAACTTTCTCAGCCCATCTCTCTCTGCTAGGGTTTCTGCTACTTCTGGGATAAGTTCTGCCAATTCCTCTTCCGAGAGTCTTATGAACTACGGCCAAATAACAGGGATTTGATCTAGCTCTTGCATGAATAGTAGCTTAACAAGTCCATTATTTGTGAGGGTTTTGAGTGGTTGATGCAAGCGTTGAGCTGCTCATGCCATCAACTAAACCTTATTACATAGAAAATAGGGCATGTTTATGCGTTGTTGGAAACACAGAGATGTGAGAAATTTGAGATGATATTTGTAAATGGTAGAGGGGCGGCCTTTGCATGTCACATAACTTATGATCAACAGTGCTACCTTGATCCATGGAGGTGGAAAATAAGTTCATTAGTATCCTTTCCTTTTCTTCTTTACTTCTTCGCATTCGTGGAGAAACAACTCTGGAAATTCTCGGAGTGGTGTTTTCCGAGTAAACCATCGCTGACCAGATATTGGAAACCCACTAGCTGCTGCAATGGTTTCCTCTGTGACTCTGATTTTTAATCTGTGGACCGTGGAGGAGTGGCCTTCCAATTTTGGGCGAATTCTACTGTAATGTCTGCATCGAATCCCTGTAACCTCTTGAAATACATGTCCCAACTTGCATTCTGGAAAATTTGCGAGACTTCCAGATTTGTACAGACATGTGTAGTATTTGCTGGCTCATACCTTACTGCTTCATCACCCATTCTGTTCCATCGACTGTGCCTGCTCGAGGAGTATCGATGACCAGTTCAGGAGAAATGGTAGGCAAAACAGTTTTGCGTAAAATGTGTTGTGGATTTTTTATTTTATTTTAAAAAATTAAATGATGTAGCAGGTAAGTAATGATGACAATAAGACAACAAATTTAATATCTTGGTGGATGATTAAAGGTTTGGCAGGTGTGTCCAATCCCTATGTGTACAACAATGTTATAAAGTTTTAAGTAATGATTGCAAAATCGTGTGATTAAAGAGGGTAATGATGACTCTTTGGGAAAAGACATAAAATCTCCCCCAAACTTAAAGTTAAGACCGTCCTCGAGTGAGAATTCCTATGCCATGTGTAATATTACCCAAATCCGTTAAAGTTGGTTGAGGACATACCTGGTGACTCACCTGTTATGGAGAAGCATCATTGCAGGAATAACGTCGTTTGCAGTCGCGGAATATGACAACGTCGATTCAAGCGGCGAAAATGGAAGTGGTGGCAACTGAAATATCGGTATCCATTTTGGTGGGAGTGTAGATGAGTAATTGCAACCATAGTAGCAATGGTAGGAGTAGTGGCAACCAGAGATTAGTGGCGACTAGAATAGCGACAACCAAAGAGTAGCGACGACTGGAGTGGAAACATCTCAGAGTAACGACATCTGGTACAATGAATATTTTAAAGTAACGACACCTGGAGTAGCAGTGACTAGAGTAGTGGCAACCAGAGTAGCGAAAACAACAATAACAACATCTCGTACAACGACGATTTTGAAGTAGCGGCACCCCGAGTAGTGGCAGATGCAGTAACAACATCTTGTACAACGACAATTTTGAAGTAACCGCACCGGGAGTAGCAACAACTAGAGTAGAGAAAACATGAGTAGTGGCAGCTGCAGTAACAACATCTTGTACATCAACGATTTTGAAGTAATGACACCCAGAGTAGCGACAACTGGAGTAGCGTCAACTGCAATAACGACACCCGGAGTAGCGACAGCTGTTGTAACAACATCTCGTAGAGTGACGATTTTGAAGTAACAACACCGGAGTACCAAATTGGGTCCACTTGTCGATCTAGTGGTACTTGGTGAACCAATCACACATTTTCCCCATTGCCAAATTGGTGAGATGGAATTTTATCTGGAGTGTGTGAATATTTATGCTTACTTTGAGTTCATTGATGCAGTAGATGACAAATATCCATACCTAGTATTGTAATGGATTGATTGGGAATTTGATAATGATGTCATTTGTTAAGAAGGGTTATTGGATGGTATATCCATTGGATCTAATGTAGGGAAATACATTTTTTAAATAGATAGAAGAAGTATTGGATGACTAGGAGAGTTGGAAGACTACATTAATCTCACCATAGGATAGTTGGAAGACTACATTAATCCAATTGCTAGTGGAAAGTTGAGTTGGAGAATAGTATTCTCCTATGTCATTTATTCCAAAGTGTCCATTACTTTTGGGCCGCCTAGGGAGTATAAGAATTAATTAACAAAAATATGCACACTACCAAATTCCATTAAGTGGATTCATCTATAGATTAAAGATCCACAAGTGTTTAATGGCACAAGTAATGTTTAGTGTTCAAGTATTATCTTCTGGACTAGTCCTTCAAGTTGTCCATTTATAATTTAGTGGTCAAGTATTTGGTTAACAATACAATGTTGGAAGGTTGATTCTATCGATGTTTGCTACTATTTTAGGAGTTTGATTTTGAAGTGTTGGTTAAACTAGGCAAATAAAATGTGGGACCTAGTCACCTCTCAAAAATCCACAATTGGAACAATGTTGGGATAGCTCATAAAGTGTTGAATGTATATATCTTTTGCATGGAAGTAGCTCTTGAATACTTCACTAATATTTCCAACTTCAAATATAAATCTACATGCACTAAAAGAATATGGTGATAGTAAAGATTGATATCTCATAATTAAGGATACAAATTATTAGTTAATCATATGGTACTTGCACACATTAGCAATGGATGGGATTCTTGACTACTATGTGTTGGAGCATGAATGATAGGTACTGGTGCTCTAGGAATCCCATGATGGACATAGAAACATACATTATAGTGAGAAGACACAACTATCACAACATACATTACAATGAGACATGTTGGATGCAAGTGTCATTCAATTCAAGGCTAGAGTGATCTCTCCACTCCATTATTCATATTATTATCTTCATTCACTCCTATAAATACATATTCTCTCTTTATCTTCTATCATTTGTTTACTTAGTGTTCATATATGTGTGTGTGTGGTTAAGAATTTGTACTAAAAATATGTTATAGTTGTATTGGTCAATGTAAGAATACAAAAAAAGGTTTTTCCCACAGTCTATGATTCATACTTTGTTAAAACAATTGATGCTTGTCTACAAAAAATGCAATTCTATACTTTCATGAGGATTGTGAACTTTTACTAGTATAAATACTACTTTAAAAAACACGTGAAAACCCTTACCTTATCATTGTCCTTTCGCCAGATCCATTAGCCCATAAAACTTGATAAGAGTTGTCCACGCGATGCATTTCCATCACCAAGACCTGCATGAATCATAAAAGACAAATTCTTTATATGAATAAATAATATATAAGCAAATAAACATGCATTTAGTTATGTAAAATACTCTAGAAAAAACTTAAGTGGTCGCATACCTTAATGAGCTTCTCTTTGTTTCAAGAATAGGTTAGTCTCTACTGAACAGGGCCAACCACGTGAAGGTGGAAGCTCATATGGCCCCTCCCCCCCCTCACATCGTTCTCAATTCCCCATACCCAACAAATGATTTTCTTTATATAGAAAACATATAGACATTCATGCATAAATAGGATAGTCATCAAAACATATGAAAATATAAACATTGAAGCATATGAACATATAAACATTGATAAACATCCAAATACAAGTCATGAATTTATACATCTAATTTTTCTTTGATTTATGTTTTTTTACATTCATAAAATTGACAATTGGGGTATCATAATCATCCAAGGACATTGTATTTCGTGTGCCCTGTCCTTCTATTGTTTGTGTTTCCATGCGTTTATGTAATATACTTCTGGTTCGTCGTTGAGAAGGGCATTGAGGCATCTGTTCAGGGTCATGAACTACAACAACGAAAATGATCATATCGATATGTTGAAATATAATTGAAATAACTAATTCATTATTTTGATTAACATTACACTATTGCTCTTTACCTATCTGTGTAGCTATGACAGTTGGTGCATTAATTTGTTTTATACTTGGTTCCTCTTGCATTTCACCCTCCTGAGCTACATGCTCATCAATTTTGAGAAGATAATATATAAGTATACGTCAGGAAATAAATATCTACAATCACAGTAAATATTTCTAATTCTTTAGCATACATACTAGAATGGGTACTCTGTTCTCCACTATCATTGGACATGTGAACTAGATTCACTGAATACCGCTAGATTCACTACTGCGGTAGCACTGTTGCTTGAAAACAAACATAAATACTTATTTAAGGGTGATATAATAAAATATGAATAGACTTTACAATGACTAGAAACTGTTGTTTCCTTATTCATTTGAATTACCTGCATGGCTGGGGAGATAGGAGTCTGGCCCAAGCTTTTTCTATATTCATTCACACTTTTAAAACCATACTTGTAACCAAGCTTTAGGTCCTCCTTGGTGGAAAAAGTGTCAAACATATTTAACTGCAATGCATAACACCATTAAAAATACCAATAACAAAAACATATATATTTTTCACTACTATTAAATAAATATTAACCATGGTTAATTATTTAAATCTTATGATCCAGGATTTTAGTTTTCCATAGCCACCCTGGCCTAGTTTATGCTGCTTGTGCTTTTCCACTCTAGCCTTGGTTGCTTTGGAGGTGTCTGGTAGCCTACAAATGGAATTTTTGAAAAACATTAGATATCGGAATTGTTACTTAAAACAGGAAAGAAAAACATAAATGATCATATTTCACTGATAATATGACATGTGTTGTACCTTGCTTAACTAGCTTGTGGATGTCTTCCTTGTTTTTTAAACAAGTTCTCCTTTGCATCGTCTATTAGGGCCTTCCACTCTTTCTCTGGAACAATGGGAGGGCACTCGTGCTTGAGGTCTAATTGCAATTTCTCCCTATACTAGGCCCTGGTATATTTTAAATTCTCACCGGCTAACTTTGTAACCACTTTCATGTTGAAAGTGTTGCCGAACAAGTTTACCATGTGGTCTATTAAATCATCTTTCTTTTTTCTATCTTGGCCATTCCACCATGTGCAAATGGTGGGGCCAAACAAATCTAATGCTTTGTCATTTAAGTTTCTATAGAAAACATTGTTTCCTGCATAAACGTGCTATCCATTAATTTATAATAATCTCAACAAATGTCCATTTCAATTTCATGAAAAAAATGAATCAATTAATTAACAATCACCTGCAATCTTCTGAATCTTGATTGAAACACATGTGTCATCCACCAAAAAGGTGACATTTAGTGATCCGATTCTTTTAATTCGTTTTGCTCCATGCAGAATATTTTCCTCTCCATCTATAGTACGTTCCTCTCTGAATTCATGTGGAGTCCCAGGCTTCGGCTCATCATTCTCTGATGTGTCATGCCGGTCAAAATCATTGCACTAATCAATGGATTCGAGGGGAACCTCAGGAGGCTCAAAAAGCCTCACTTGCACTATTCTATATCGACATTTTTTTTGCATTGGACCATCACTAGTACCTATAGCAATTGCAGGATGGGCAGGTTCCTGACACACAGGGTTTAAAAACTCCTACAAACAGAAAAATTTACTTTATCAAATCATATAGTAAAACAAAAAAACGGATATGAAATTGTCATAGCTGATAAAAATATGTGAAGATGCCACTTACCCCAAAATTAGTTATTGTATTTTGTAGCTCTACAATTCTTTCCCTGTCCTCTTGTGTTAGGGGCCTTTTGATAAGCAAACCTAGATATTCTATATTAGCCTTCTTCAAGGCCTTCATTACAGTTGTCATTGGGTCAGTGGAATAAAATATTTCGTCCTCATCAATATCCTCAGTGGGAGCCTTCCCACGTTGACGATGCCACAATACATTGATGAATAAAATTAGTGAGATGAACTTTAACATTCGAGAAATTCAGTTATTGTAGTCATAAGTTATTACTGTATTTAACATTTACCTGTTGAGGCACAACGGGTGTCTTTCCATGGTCACCCTGGACAGATGTAGTGGGTGATTTTCAGACATGGTCACCCTAGACAGTAGTTGACACAATAAATCAATCAACAAAAGTTTTGAAATTCACCTGTAACATTTAAAAAATGAAATATTGGAGTAATATCAGAAAAAAAAAATGAAATTTCATAAATTTAGATGTTGTAGTCATAAGTTGTTATTGTATTTAACATTTACTTGGTGAGTCACAACGGGTTCCTTTCCACGATCACCCTGGACAGATGTAGCGGGTGATTTTCTGCCACGGTCACCCTAGATAGATGTTGACACAATAAATCAATCAACAAAAGTTATGAAATTCACTTGTAACATAAAAAAAATGAAATATTGTAGTAATATCAGAAAAAAAATAATGAAATTTCAGAAATTTAGTTGTTGTATTCATAAGTTGTTACTGTATTTAACATTTACCTGGTGAGGCACAACGAGTGCCTTTCCATGGTCAACCTGGACAGATGTAGCGGGTGATTTCCTGCCACAGTCACCCTGGACAAAAGTTGACACAATAAATCAATCAACAAAAGTTATGAAATTCACCTGTAACATTAAAAAAATGGAATATTGCAGTAATATCAGAAAAAAAAAATGAATTTTTTGAAATTTAGTTGTTGTAGTCATAAGTTTTTACTGTATTTAACATTTACTTGCTGAGGCACAGTGGGTGCCTTTCCATTGTCACCCTCTACAGATGTAGCCTGTGATATCTCACGGTCACCCTGGATAGATGTTGACACAATAAATTAATCAACAAGAGTTATGAAAGTAATTGTAACATTAAAAGAATGAAATATTGTAGTAATATCAGAAATTAATTAATGAAAAATGAAATATATGCAGTAAAAAATTGAAATATTGCAGCGATAAATTCTAACAATGATTGATGAAAGGTTGAGTTGAATGGTATGTAATATATTTACCCCCATAACCGCACCCCGTCCATCTATTCGATTTAAGTTGTAATCGATCAACAACTCTTCACCTGGAACTATTGTTTTTGTTGCACATGAAAATATGTGATTTCCTTCGCGTCCCTCAAATACGCAATTTGATTTATTAGTTGTTGCCACTGGTCGTGTACTATTTATAAAGCCCACAATGTTTCTAGTAGCTTTTGGCCTTCCGTCAATATACATAGTTTCCACTTTATTTTGATTGTTATATACCAGTTGTATATAATTTGCGGCAACTCCGTATCTCCGCATGCTTCATGTATATCATACCAACATCAACCAATGATTGTATTTGTATAATGGTCCGACATACTCCATCAATTCAGTTATAGTGCCATAGCCGACCTTTATGCCATCCATGGAAAATAACCCCAATCCATGTAAGGACGAAGGAGCAATGTGATACATCCTCCCACTGATGAAGAAATCTGTGTCCACTTCATGTAGCTCCTTAGGTGCCCATCGTTGCACTAGATGTTTATACCTCAAGGGAAAATCAATGTCACCTATGCTCTCAACATCATAATTACATGACCCTCCATTGGAAATAAAAAGTTGCATGCGTATACAAAATCTTTTCCTTACCTTTTTTGATCTAGTTGATCTAGAACCGGTAGATCTAGTACAACACATATCACTTTACACCTCTCTTAGTATATATTGATCATCCATCGAGGAAGATAGATCCGACAGATACCTATTTGGTGGTACCTACACTCGTTAAAAGAAGATAAGTTATAGTGCCAATATACGTTTGTGGTACCAACACAATTGCATATAGTTGCAATATAGTTGCATAAGTTGCATTGTTGCATAAAGTTGCATAAGTTGTATATAGTTGCATAAGTTTCATTGTTGCATAAAGTTGCATATAGTTGCATATTGTCACTAAAAAACATGATAATTTGCATTGTTGCATATAGTTGCATACAAAATTGTTGTAGTATAGTTGCATATAGTTGCAATATAGTTGCAGTTGCATATAGTTGCAATATAGTTGGATATAGTTGCATATAGTCACTAAAAAACATGATAAGTTGCATTGTTGCATATAGTTGCCTAGTTGCATACGAAATTGTTGCAATATAGTTGCATAAGTTGCATAAAGTTGCATATAGTTTCCTAGTTGCATACAAAATTGTTGCAATATAGTTGCATATAGTTGCATACAAAATTGTTTCAATATAGTTGCATATAGTTGCATACAAAATTGTTGCAATATAGTTGCAGTTGCATATAGTTGCAATATAGTTGCATAAGTTGCATATAGTTGCAATATAGATGTAATATAGTTAGATATAGTTTCATATAGTCACTAAAAAACATGATAAGTTGCATTGTTGCATATAGTTGCCTAGTTGCATACGGAATTGTTGCAATATAGTTGCATAAGTTGCATTGTTGCATAAAGTTGCATATAGTTGCATAGTTGCATATAGTTGCATACAAAATTGTTGCAACATAGTTGCATATAGTTGCATACGAAATTGTTGCAATATAGTTGCATCTAGTTGCATTATAGTTGCATATAGTTGCAATATAGTTGCATGTAGTTGCATATGAAATTGTTGCAATATAGTTGCATATAGTTGCCTAGTTGCATACAAATTTGTTTCATATAATTGCATATAGTTTCATAAAGTTGCATATAGTTTCATATAGTTGCATACGTTGCATATAGTTGCATAAGTTGCATTTTTGCATAAAGTTGCATATAGTTGCATATATTTTCATATAGTTTCATATTTTCATATATTTGCATACAAAATTGTCATATAGTTGCATAGTTTCATAAGTTGCATATAGTTGCATAAGTTGCATTGTTGCATAAGTTGCATAGTTTCATAAGTTGCATATAGTTGCATAGTTGCATAAGTGACAGGGTTGTTGTGTTTATAGAATTTTGAGCTTCATTCTCTTTTCTCCCATGCATTTCCCTCCTTACCATTTGGACAAGCCTGATTGGATATTTGTGTCTTTGTGATGAGTAGTTCATTTATAGTTCATTTATATTTGCACAAGTCCGACGATAAGTTGCATATAGTTGCATAAGTTGCATTTTTTCATAAAGTTGCATATAGTTGCATAGTTGCATATAGTTGTGGCAACCGGAGTAGCGGCAGTTGCAGTAACAACATTGTTGCAATATAGTTGCATATAGTTTCATATAGTTGCATAGTTGCATATAGTTGCATATAGTTGCGACAACCAGAGTAACAACATTGTTGCAATATAGTTGCATAGTTGCATAAGTGACAGGGTTGTTGTGTTTATAGAGTTTTGAGCTTCAATCTCTTTTCTCCCATCCATTTCCCTCCTTACCATTTGCACAAGCCCGGTTGTGTTGTGATTTTGTGATGAGTAGTTCATTTATGTCATTGTTGTGATCTTGTAACTCAATGGTTTAATTCCCCTTAGGAAAAAAAAACGCCTCTAGCCTCATGCACGATGCATTATTCGTGAATATTTCATTCCCAATGTTCCAAAAACCATACCTATTTCAAGTTTCTGAGTTTTACTGTATGTTTTGTATTATGTCTTCATTTGTTTGTAGTATGGTGGTTGAAGATTTATGGAAGAATTGTTTAGTATCTAATTAAGTTGATTGTCTATGTTCGACTAGCACTCAATAGGTAGTTGTGAAAAGAAAAAAAAGGCTTTAGGGCATGTGTTTGAATCTCAATCTTGCATACCTTTTTAGCCTACTCCAAACACACAACAATATAAGGGAATAAAGGTACTCACCATTTTGTGTGACCTCGACTTAGTTCCCTCTGTGTGCCCTCACAGTGTATCTCCTCCGTGTGCCCTCAACTCAATGCCCTCTGTGTGCCCTCTCCTCCCTACACAGTGTGCCCTCCGTGTGCTCTCCTCCCTGCATAGTGATCTCCTTGGTCGTGTGCTCCCCTTGATCGCGTGCACATTGATCTCCAAATCGACGACAATAACTGATGGGTTCCTCCTAAGACACTATGACTCCCAACAATGGTCGTGTGCAACAATGGGCGGGCTTCCAAATATGGTCGCGTGCAATAATGGTGGTGTGCAACAATGGGTGGGCTCCCAACTTTACTCTCAAAAAGTTTGTTTTTGCAGGAATAATGAGCAATGCACATAGATTTTCATTTCAAGTTTAATAAAGACATGGTACATAAATCGTTGACTCAGATTCCTTGCAAACATTCTTGCCATTTTTTGGTAACCCTTGGGTTCATGTTGCCTTGTAAATCTTCACAAATGTCATTAAAAAATCTAGGGATCTATTAAGAGAGGTTTGAGTTCACTAAATAATCCATCAAATATTTGTTTCTTTCATAAATAAGATGGGTGAGAAAAGGGTTTTTTGTTTTTTTATAAGGTATATTTAGTGTTGAATGATATAATGTTTAATGAAATCCCATTTTGTGCAGATAATGGTGAAAGGAGGTGATGCATTGCATCTATATCAAATCTTCACTAAAGATAATATCATTCTACTACTCTAAGTTTCAACATTGGATCCATTAAGGATTAATTAATGGCGATTGGCATAATGATAAAGATAAAATTGAAGGAAACAATGAATCTAATTATAATAGGGAATATGTTGATAGAAAGGGTGATGATGGTAGCAATGAAGAAAAATAATCTGTTTTGGTAAAAAAAAAAAAAATCACAAATAATGTTTCCATTTAAAAAACTTCTTCCATATATTTTAACATTAGTTTCCATTATACGCTCAAATTATTGTAATTGTTATGTAAAAAAAATTGAATTCACATTATGCGCCACATCACTCAGAATGCCAATATTATTTTTATCAATGAAATCATCCTAATCATCCTTCTACTAATGATGAACATGATTCTAACTTCAGGGGTACCTTCACATTGAAGGGTGATGACTAAGACTAGGGGCAGCTTTCAATTGAAGGCTAGGAATGACTAGGCCCACATCAAGTGAAGAAAGAAAATTAAGAAGTTGAACATGTGTTGTCCCATTCCATGTCAACAACAACACATCCATTCACTGGGAACACTAAAACCCAACAAATCAATGACTCCACTAAATTAGGGTTTATGGTTTACATGATGAATTGATGATGGCAGAAAGTGGGTGTGTGAGTCAAATTAGAGTCCAAAAACCCTCCCATATCGTTAAGGCATGCATATGCTCTATCCATGTCAAATTTCAATGCATACAGAAACAATTTAAAAAAATTTCAACGCTGGCCCCATTCACAGGTCACAGTTGCCCATGTCTAGTCCTAATACAATTTCCTTGTAAAATTTGTATAAAATATTTGGAGAATGATAATTTTGAAGGTTCTAGGCCTCTTCCTACACACCACAGCCAGATCACAACTCATTGACAGTTTGTGTATTGATCCCTTTTAGTTTTGGGTTGTTAGTATTTTTAATTGCACACACCTTTCAATCTAGTCAAAGTTCAATTAATGTCTCTTGTTACTATAGGGTTATAAATCCTCATGATCCCAATGCCCATATGCCTCCAACCTCGTGATCCAATGATCATTGGGTGACAAGTGTCATAATGGGTGATGACTAAGACTAGGGGCAACTTTCAATTCAAGGCTAGGAATGACCAGGCCCACATCAAGTGAAGGAAGAAAATTAAGAAGGTACTTGTGTTGTCCCAATCCATGTCAACAACCATGCATCCATTCACTAGGAACATATCGATGACTCCACTAAATTAGGGTTTATGGTTTACATGATGAATTGATGATGGGCATACCTACATCGTTGGTATGATTAAGCGCAGTCACGCATAGCTCCTCTTGGTTTCAAGAATAGTTCATTCTCTACTAAATAGGGGCAACCACGTGAAGGTGGAAGCTCTATTTATGCCCCCCCCCTCACGTCACTCTCAATTTCCCCATATTACATAATTTGAAATTCTAAAGAACTTGTATCATATACTATATTATACAAAATAAAAACATATAAAGATCATATAAAAGATATAAACACATACCTCTTCTTTTCAACAATTAAATATCAGTCATCTTCTTCTTCATCCAGCTCAACATATGTATCAGGATCTGGTTCAGAATCGATATTGGTCAAAGGCTCATTCATATCAACATCATCATCAACGTCATTTTCGCTAATATAGTTATCGATATCATCAATGACATCGTTGTCTCCTACATTTAGATGATCAACTTATTCAACTTCTTCGTCTGACACATCGACTACAGGAGCCACCTGCTCCTGATCTTCATAATCATGATCTTCTTCCTTTTAATTATCTTCATCCTTAGCTACATGATTATATTTTACTAGTCTTCCTCTTGGATCATATCTAACAACATATGACCAACCTTCTTTACCAGGTACCTATGAGTAAAATACTTGCTCACATTGACTTGGAAGAACATAAGGCTTTGTACCCGGTTCAAATGCCCTTGTATTAACCATGGTAAATCCATTATCATGCCCAATAACAGTTTTTTCAGGATCACATTCATGCATCCGTAGCCTGTAGCATTTAACCTCAAACAAAACTATTTTAAAGGAATTAAAATCACACTCAATTATATCCTTCAAATGCCCATAGTACCTATTCTCAGTTTCTTCTGGATTTCTATCATTTCTAGAGGAAATGTTGGTGACCTTAAACACTGCAGTTATCCCACAATCTGAGGTTTTCATCTTATCATCCAACATTTTGATACAAAATTTACAACCATTACACCACATAGCCTTGTGATATTTCAACTGCAACATGGAAAACAAGTAAAAAATACATTGCCAATTAATAAACCTCATATAGGAGTTAGTAAATATATATTTCATAAATTAAACAAACCAAATACATTGAAAAATTGGGAAAAAAACTAAGAAAATGTGGGTATAAAATTTTACTTGCATGTTTGATCCAGGTGGATATTGGTGGCCACCCACCTATTCCACTTGGACCCCCACCATTGCTTCTTTTAGTTTTTCAGTTTTCACACAGTATTGATCCAGGTGGATATCGGTGGCCACCCACCTTTTCCAAATGGCTCAAAACGACTTTCTGGCAATTTTGGCAATTTACTATTTTTAGTAGGTTTTAACTTCCGAGGCCATTTTGAGGGTCCAAATAAAGGTTTTTTGAGATCAAGGCTCTCAATGATATCCAAAGCCATTATTTATCCCCCAAAATGAATCTCCTCTATGATATCTTTCCAACGAGCTATCACACGCCTAAAACAAAGATCGTATGCAAAAGTTACAACCCCGAGAAGTTGATGTACTCACTTACCCAAACGGGGCCCACATGACTTTTGGCGCTTCATCTCCTAGGGTTAGGTTTTTGGATGTCTATGACTTTTGGAATTCCCATTTATTGTAAAAATACCTTCAGAGCCTCATTGTAATCATCTTCTCATGGATGCGAGTAGCGGCCACATCTCTTCTCAGAGATAAGCTACCAACGCCTAGCTAGTTTATTTCCATTCCGTCTGTAAGCATATTTCAGTCATTTGTTATTAATGAAATGAAGTATTATTTCCACTGCATCTCTGTGTTTATGTGTATTTATGTATTTCATTGTGTTCCTACATAAATCCGGATCAGTGGTATCAGAGCAGTCTGCTCATTCTCGATCCTTCTTTGCATGTCCCCACCGAGATCGGGGTATAAGGAGTTGGGGCTCGATCTGGTTGAAGCCTTGCAAGATCAGCCTCGCAAACCCCGACGACCGCCCATGGGGGAAGAAAAGAAAAATGAGGGAGAAGGAGATCCCATCAAAATGTTGCTCGAGGAGGCCCTCGAGAAACAAAGGAACGCGATGATGGACAACTTTTCCCAGATTCTTCAATGGATTTCGACTGGCGGTGCATCGACATCCAGAAGCCACTCTGGAGGTGCCACTCCTTTTAAGGTACA
>ML789492.1:195585-242941 GCA_009831015.1 Picea engelmannii | reverse complement strand
ACGAATGCCCCTGCAACCTTCATGAGGCTAATGGATGACATCCTGCGGCCATTCACCAACTCATTTGTAGTGGTGTACTTGGATGACATTCTGATCTTCAGCCAGACTTGGGAAGAGCACCTCCACCATATCCAACAGGTCCTTCAAACACTGCGACAACACAAGTTGTGTGCCAATTTGGAGAAATGCACTTTTGGCATAACTCAAGTTCAGTATCTGGGATACATTATTGATGAGCAGGGAGTGCATGTGGATCTAGCAAAGATCCAAGTCATTTGGGATTGGCCAGCCCCAACCACCCTAACAGAGGTCCGCAGCTTTTTAGGTCTTGCTAATTTCTACCACAGGTTTGTGTTGGGATTCTCTCATATCACTTGGCCCTTGAGTCAAGTCACCAAGGGAGGAGCTAAAGCAAAATTATTTTGGTTTGAATCTCAACATAAGGCGTTTGGGGAGTTGAAACATCGCCTCTGCTCTGCACTAGTGCTCACATTACCAGACTTGCAACAACCATTTGAGATCGAGACAGATGCCTCTGACTATGCTATTGGGGCAGTCCTTACTCAACAAGGGCATCCAATGGCATATCACAGTGAGACACTTTCCGACACAGTCCGGAAGTATCCCACTTATGAAAAAGAAATGTATTCCATCGTGCAAGCTTGTTGGCAATGGAAGCATTACATTTTGGGAAAGGAAACGGTCATCCACACAGACCACCGACCCCTACAGTTCATACAGATACAAGGGAAGTTGCAGAACGATCACCATCAGAAGTGGTCCACATACCTGCAACAGTTTCATTTGAACATTAAGTACAAAAAATGCAGCAACAATAATGTTGCAGACTGCCTCAGTCGACCATCCATCGTGGCGCTAACCACTGTGCTCAACTCTTGTGGGCATGAGACTTCTGATTGGCCTCTTCTCTACACAAGTGATCCATAATTCGGCCACACATACAATACACTCTTGGAGGGTAAGCAAGTTCCCAATTTTCACCTCCAGGATGCCCTGCTTTGTCACTTGGGACACCTTTGTGTTCCTTCAAGCGAGTGTGCCAAGATGATTTGGGAGGCGCACTACAGTCGAGTCGCTGCGCATTTCAGGGTCGAGAAAACCATGGCAGTACTGCAAAAGTATTTCTATTGGCCGAACCTTCGACAAGATGTTAGGAAGTACATCAAGTCCTGCACTGCTTGCGCCATTGCCAAACCGACCATCAAGAAGCAAGGCCTCCATACTCTTCTTCCTACCCCTAGTCGACCATGGGAATCCATCTCTATGGATTACATGTCAGGCCTTCCTTCTACTAGGCATGGAAATGACTGTGTTTTTGTGGTCGTCGACCGATTCTCGAAGATGTCCATTATGATGGCCTGCAAGAAGAATATCACAGCAGAAGCCACTGCTAAACTCTTCTTTGAACGAGTGTGGGTACACTTTGGGATCCCACAGTCTATCATCTCAGATCGGAACAGTAGGTTCCTCAGTACATTTTGGTCCAGCCTCTAGTCGATGTTGGACACCAAGCTCACCAAGTCCACAGCTTTCCATTCAAAAAATGATGGCCAGACAGAGGTCGTCAACCGGATGATCGTACACATTCTGTGCATGTACAATTCAAAGCATCCACACACATGGGATGAGAGCCTCCCCTATGTACATCACAGCTACAACCGGGCTCTCCATAGCTTAACTAGCCACAACCCCTTTCAAGTGGGCTTGGGATTCCAGCCACTATGTCCCATTGACATAGCCATGCCATTTGTGGCTACTCAGGAAGATTCATCTCATGTCCATTTTGAGGCGGATAAGGAAAACAACTTCATTGAGCACATTCAACACATCTGCCAACAGGTTCATTACATATTGGATAGAGCCAATGCTAAGTACAAGCAACGACATGATCAACATCGGGTGCCACACAACTTCCAAGTGGGCGACAAAGTGTGGCTACATTTGCAAAAGGAGCACCTCGATGGACCCCACCGCAAGCTTCGTCCGCTTCGATATGGGCCGTACACCCCCACCAAGGCTGTAGGGGAAAATGCCTTTGAGCTCAACATTCCACCATTCCTTGGTTTGCACCCAGTGTTCAATGTGGATCGCCTTCGGCCCTACTTTCCACCTCTACTAGACACATCCGACATGGCAGAACAACTCACACCAATAGAGTTAAATCTAGACTGCATGGAACAAGCCAAAACTGATCAGATCATGGATACACAGATTAAGCACACCTGAAAATAAAGGATTCCACTATATCGAGTTGTCAAAGAAGGCCAACTCCTTCACCAAGGAAAATGGCTCACCAGGGATCAAGTTCAGCAGAATTTTCCTCATCTCATGGAGGAACTCAACGCAATGGGGACCATTGCTTCCTAAAGGGGGAGGAATGATCTAGGTGGATATTGGTGTCCACCCACCTATTCCACTTGGAAACCCATCATTGCTTCTTTCAGTTTTTTAGTTTTCGCATAGTATTGATCCAGGTGGATATCGATGGCCACCCACCTTTTCCAAATGGCTCAAAACGACTTTCTGGCAATTTGGGCAATTTACTATTTTTAGCAGGTTTTAACTTCCGAGGCCATTTTGAGGGTCCAACTGAAGGTTTTTTTGAGATCAAGGCTCTCAATGATATCCAAAGGCATAATTGAGCCCCCAAAATGAATCTCGTCGACGATACCTTTCCAACGAGCTATCACATGCCTAAAATAGAGATCGTATACAAAAGTTATGACCCCGGGAAGTTGATGTACTCACTTACCCAAATGGGGCCCACATGACTTTTGGCGCTTCATCTCCTAGGGTTAGGTTTTTGGATGTCTAGGAATTTTGGCATTCCCGTTTATTTTAAAAATTCCTTTAGAGCCTCATTGTAATCATCTTCTCACGGATGCGAGTAGCGGCCACATCTCTTCTCAGAGATAAGCTACTAGCACCTGGCTAGTTTATTTCCATTCCGTCTGTAAGCATATTTCAGTCATTTGTTTTTAATGAAATGAATTCTTATTTCCGCTGCATCTCTGTGTTTATGTGTATTTCTGTATTTCATTGTGTTCCTACATAAATCCGGATCACTGTTTATCTTTTAAACCAAAGGCTAAATCAACTTCCCTTGATGTAAGATCAGGAAATTGATCTTGATGAAGATGCGTTGTTTTAATCATCTTACTCACCCCTTCCCATGATAACCTACCGAAGTATTCTTCATTATATTCTATCCAATGCTCCATCCAATCAAGGCTGTTTGCAATGTATAAATGTAAAACATCCTACTCTTGAGCAACTATATGATAGCATAAAAATTTAATATCATTAATTAGCTATTGTTAATAAAGGAATAATTTAATAAATGTGTAATATATTAAATCTATGCCAACATCTAATAATCACCTTTCAAAATCCTTATGTTACCTTTCCCAATAGGACCTCCCCTTCAAATTTGTTGATGGAGTCGAGATGCCAAATGTGAGGCACATTCAAATTTTCTACTAATTTAGGTAGATATTGACTAATATACACCATGCATTTATATACCATATATCCATCAACCATAGAACCCTCTGGACGTACTCTTTGTCTAACAAAATCCTTCAGTGATTTCAACTGCCTCTCCACCATCCACATCGACCTTGTGTGCACTGGTCCACATAATTCAATCTCCTCAACTTAGTGTATGAGGTAGTTTTCTTGTCCATTGAAAAATGTTGGAGGTAGATACTGTTGAATTTGACACATTAGTCGGGGAATTTCTCTCTTCCAATACCTTATATCTTCTTTATGGATTTCTTTTGATGATAGCCACCTACAAATGTCGATGCAATAAAATAATATCAAGGCATACATAGATTTGCAGATAAAACATAATATGTCAATAAGTTACGGTATAAATCACATAAGAAGTACATTTTCCTTATAAAACAATACTTACCTCATGTATTTGCCAAGTACATAAATAATTGGTTTTATGTTGTTGTCAAAGTCGTCTGGGAGAGATAAAGGTAGAACATACTATAACAAAAAACAAATAATTATTATTTGTTTCCAAAAAATGCGTACCAATAAGGAAATATATTATAACCTACTAATTACCTTAATGAATGTATGCCAGTCATGTGTTTTAACCCCACCAAAATCACCTTTTTTCATTATGATATTTTGTATGTTCGACAAAAACCCCATCGGAAACCTAATTTTTTGAATGACCTCTTTTACAATATTGCTTTGTTGCTCCGTCAATAACCAAGGAAGACTATTATTTTGTTCATGACCATCGCCATTAGAATTAATAATAACACTTTGCAATGCGTGATTAGCTTCCTGGATGTCACAACATATATTTCCAATTCTCTCTTTGTCAGTCCTTCCATCTAATATTTTCCATAACAATTCTATTATGTTCTTCCCGATATGCATTGTATCAAACATATGAACTATTTGTAGGTGCTCGTAGTATGAAAATCTACTGAATTGCATCGAGTAACTTTTAATTCCTCGTGGAAGCCCATTCGTGCCTTAACAACATTCATGAAACATCAACAAATTGAAATTAACACTAATTAATGGGACAAAATGAAATTAATACTAATGAAATTAACCAAAGATTTATATAATATTTCATACATAAATAATTTGCGTACGTTGATGATTTCTAATATATTCCAACTTCCATAGGCGAGGTGTCATTCTTCGTAGTTTTTTTCCATTTTCTTCTTTACCATTGATTTCTTTGTTTGTAGTTCGATAACTGTGGTTCTTAGGCAGAAAGTGCCTATACTCATCAAACACTTCCTTTCCTAAACTCCTTGAATGATGCGATTTTATCCTCGGATGTAGCACCACTTTTCACTCACTACTGTGTAGGTGTTACTACGTGGAATAACAACATTCTCACTCACAATTAATCACATGCATTCAAAACAAGTTAAACACATTCAACACAGAGTAATCATACAATTTACTGCCATAATCAACAATCAATACTATTTAACATCAATTCATATACACAACAGAATACATGATGATTATTATACACAGAGATACAGAAACATAATTAAAGAATCATCTGGTACTTATCTCTGAACAGTGGTAGATTCCACCAATCAAGTGCAGGCCTTCCATGAACCTCCCAGCCTTAGACTGCATTGCTCATCAGCTTAACAGTGGGTCACCCCTGAGCTAGGACTAAGCTCCACGCCAAGAAAAGGAATCCTAGGCTAGGCTGGGGTTATAGGGAAACAACACACAACCACAAGGATGGGATTCTCTCCTAGGAAACTCTCACGCTCACTGCCCACAGACCCTCATTCCCTACATGCCTGTTCCACCCCAGAAGTATACACCTTCTCTGTCACCTAGACAGTCCTTTAGCTGCTAACCTCCCTTGCCTTGGGTTACAGCAACAGGATGGACCGGAAGTCTCCGGTCTCTATGGAAGCTACAAGGTTCCTTCCAGGAGTTCGATCCTTCCTCTGTACACTCTCTCTCCTGGAGAGAGTGTTGCTCCACTAGCCAACAAGCCACACGCAGTCCAACACTGCATGGCCACAACAATCAACAGGGAAAACTGACATGACTTTCCTATAGGCTCAACCATGGCCGAATGGCTCATGGTCATGACTTTGGGATAGAGACCCCACACACAAGCTCAATCTCAGATAGAGGATACACACAGATTCTCCAGATGAACACAGGTTTTTCAGTTTAGAATATGTACGAGGTTTTTCTACAGAGGTTGGATCTGTTGTATCGCTTAGAGGCCGTATGCACTCAGGTTGTCGGGTGGTATGGAGGAGAACCCCCATCACGTCTCATCTTCTCCATTTTATTTGCATGGGTTGGTGCTAACACTTGTTGCCCTCGAAACTGCATGCGTTTACCCAGCACGCATCACCTTCCTCATGGTTAGGAACTTAGGATAAAACTTGAAATGCTCATGCCTTTTTGGAATAATATTAAAATATTATTCCCAAGGATGAAGCCCCCTAGGCTTAACACTTAGCCCCTTTTCCCACCTTCCATACCGTAATCCCTTTCCTTCTCTGTGGAAGCTTAGTCCCCCTTCACTCATTCATCGTGGTCGGTTTGCACCTGACGGTGTTTACAAATTTTTATTAATTTGTTTTGCGTGATTACATATACAACAACAGGCTCATGGCCTTCAACACTTAGGCTCCCTAGCCTAACAAACACATAAGCCACCAGCTTATAAAAACTTGGCTCACCAGCCTATAAAATATAATTACAATTCCTTTCAGAACATGATTTACAACAGAGCTCGTCCTTAGGGACACTACAATCCCCCTCCCTTTATTTCTGCACTATCCTTAGTGCAACTTACACTGTCTCTGCAAGCCTTTCAAAATTTTCAAAAAGATGTGGGTACTCTGCCCACATAGCATATGCATGCTCCCATGTCGCGTCCTCAGGACCGTACCAGGTCCACTGGACCTTTACAAGCTCTATAGCTTGATTCCAAAACTGTTTTCTTTTCCTGTCCAATATGCACACAGGATGCAATTGCAGGACACCTTCTGGTTCCACCTGAATCACATTCCAATCGATAACATGATTAGCATCAGGTACATATTTATTAAGTAGTGAAACATGAAACACATTATGTATAGTCATAGATGTAGGTAATGCAAGAATGTATGCAACTGGCCCAATCCTTTCCAGGATATCGAATGGCCCACAAAATCTTGCTGCCAATTTGGCGCAACTTCCCAACTTCAGGGAACTCGTGTTCATCCTCACTTTCAAGAAAACATGGTCACCCACTTTGAATTCTCTATGGGTTCTGTTATTGTCAGCGTAAATTTTCTGCCTATCCTAGGCAACTTTTAGATTCCATTTAATTTTTATCATTTGATCTTCCATCTCTTTGAGGAGTTCAGGCCCAACGATTGCTCTGTCAGCTGGATTATCCCATCTCACTGGAGTGTTGCACTTCCATAAAGTGCTTCGAATGGGCTCATCTTCAATGATGCATGATACCCATTATTGTAGGTGAATTCTACCAAATGCAGGTAGTCCTCACACCTTAATGGTTTATCCATCACATACATTTTCAATATGTCTTCTATTACCCTGTTCACCCTCTCTGTCTGACCATCAGACTCAGGATGATACGCTGTACTAAAGTTCACATTAGTTACGAATCCCTTGAATAGTCCTTTCCATAAATTCGAGGTGAATTTCAGGTCCCTATCAGACACAATTGTCTTAGGAATTCCGTTCAAGCATGCAACTTCTTTTAAAAAGATATCAGCAAAATCAGCTGCCCTATGGGTGGTTTTTAGTGGAATAAAATGGGCAGCTTTAGTAAGCTTGTCCACAACCAACATGATTGAATCATGCTGCTTGCTTGTTCTAGGTAGTCCGGTGATAAAATCCATTGTTACCACATCCCATTTCCATTCAGGAATGGGTAAAGGCTGCAGTAACCCTGCTGGGCGCCTATGCTCAGCCTTAACCTTCTGGAACTACATACATCTGGCGATGTATTCAGCGATTTCCTTCTTCTGACCCAGCCAAAAGTAATGGATTTTGACTACTACCACAGTTTTCTAGTATCCGGGATGTCCAGCATAAGCCACGTTATGCATTTCTTTCAGAATTGCTAGCTTCAAATCTCAGACATTGGGTACATACACTCTGTTTTTATAAAGAAGTAAGCCATCAATTCCCAAGGTGTAACTTTCCTTGGTATATGGTCTCTCACGTTGTTGTAGCTTTGCTACTAAACCTCTGTACTGCAAATCATCATTTGCATCTTCCAAAATTCTGTCTTTAATCTCAGTCCTGTACATGCTTATGGCTGTAGCATGTAATTCGTGCACTTTTCTGCTGAGTGCATCAACCACCTTATTTTCTTTCCCTTTGATATGCTTGATATCAAAGTCATATTCACACAGAAACTCCAGCCATCTGATTTGCCTGACATTTAAAGTCGACTGATCAAATCAATACTTCAGACCGTTATGGTCTGTTCTCAACTCGAATATTTTTCCCATGAGGTAATGTCTCCATTTCCTCAAGGCATGGACGATTGTTGCCATCTCTAAATCGTGAGTGGCATAATTCCTCTCATGCTCCTTCAACTTTTGGGACTCGTAACAAACTACAAATCCCTCTTGTATGAGAACTCCTCCCAGTCCCTCTTTACATGCATCGGTGCACACTACGTAATCCTTATTTGGATCTGTAATATTCAGGATTGGAGCACTGGTTAGCGGCTTCTTCAATCGCTGGAAGCTGCTCTCACATTCTTCAGTCCACTGGAACTTCTTCTCCTTCCTTTGCAAGGAAGTGATAGAATGAGCTATCCTTGAGAATCCAGCTATAAACCTTCTGTAGTAGCCTTCTAGACCCATAAAATATCTAACTTCCTCCACATTCCTTGGCATTGACCATTCTTGAATGTCCTCAACCTTTTTAGGATCCACAACGATCCCTTCCTTTGATATAATGTGCCCCAAGTAATGAATTTGTCTTTGATAAAATGAGCACTTGCTCAGTTTTGCGTATAACTGGTGTTCTCTCAACACCTGTAGCACCATTCTCAGGTGTTGTTCATGTTCTTCCTCCGTCTTGGAATACACCAAGATATCGTCCAAGAAGACTATGACAAACTTGTCCAAATAATCTCTGAACACTCCATTCATTAAGCACATGAAAACAGCAGGCGCGTTGGACAGCCCAAACAACACCACCGTGAACTCATAATGATCGTACCTTGTTCTAAAGGCGGTCTTGTTGATGTACTCATCATTTATTCTCATTTGGTGACATCATGATTGGAGATCTATTTTTGAAAATATTTTCGCATCCTTCAACTGATCAAAAAGATCATCGATCCTTGGCAGAGGATACTTGTTCTTGACAATTACCTTATTCAACTGCCAAAAATCAATGCACAACCTCAACATCCCATCCTTCTTCTTCACGAATAGGACTGGGGTACTCCACGGTGACATGCTGGGGCGAAAGTATCCCTTATTTAGTAGCTCTTCGAGCTGCAATTGCAACTCTTTCAGCTCTGGCGTACTCATTCTATAAGGAGCCTTCGAAACTAGAGTTGCTCCAGGCATCAAATTTATAGAAAACTCGATGTCCCTCTTCGGAGGTAGTCCATGTACCTCCTGAAATACGTCCTTGAACTCTTTGAGTACCTCGTGGTCTTCCAGATTCGAGACTACATCTCAGGATGCTTCTTCCACCCGAGCTGCAAATAATTGACAGCCTTTTCGGTAACATTTCTTCAGTTGCATGGCTGAGATTTCTTTAACAACCATAGCTCTAGGAATTCCTTGGACTGTTACCTGATTTCCCTCTTCGTTTAGGCATGTAAGCCTCTTTCTACGGTAGTCCAGAAGGGCATGGTGCTGGTCCAACCAGTCCATCCCAATTAAGCAATCGTATGAGCCTAAAGGTAGAATGTTCAATTCAGCCTTAGTGCTCATTCCTTTCATGTCTACTGAACAAGACTTAACCAATTCAGTGACCTTCCTTTTGGTTCCTGTGGCCAACTTCACTAGCCAAGACTTTTCATGTTTGCTTCTTGTTAAATTCAAACCTTCCACCACTCTAGGATCTATATAACTATGGCTATCCCCTGAATCAATTAAAATAACAAGTGGTCGGTTGTTGATCGTACCTTCCACTTCAATCATGTGTGATTGAAATTCTGCTTGTTTGTTGTCCAGGGATGCATAGATCCTTGGCATTCTGCTGCCCATATCCTCCACTGTTTCAGTTTTTTGAACAGTATGGACAGTTCTCTCTTTATCTTTTCTGTGGGGGCAGTTTTTGTACCTATGATTCCCTTTACAGCCCCAACACTCCATAGGTGGCGGTCTTGGAATTTGCTCACTCCCTTCAACTTTCCCGGGCTCTCTAAAAGATGACTGTCCCTAAGGACTGTTCCTGAAAAAGGGAGGCCTATTTCCCTTATGCCTCTGTTCTTTCTTAAACCTCTTCTGGTCATCCCAAGACTTCCAAAAGTTAGGCTTTTCTCTTTGCTGTTCGTATAAGCATTTCTCCCTTCTTATGGTTTCTTCCATGGTCTTAGGATCGTCATATTGAATCTTTTCACCAATGGAAGGTGGCAGTCCACTCAGATACCTTTGAATTTTAACAGCCTCGTCTTTGATGAATGGAACATACTTCAGTAGTTCCAGAAAACTTCGTTCATACTCATCAATGGTCATGCTGCCCAACTTGAGTTCGAAGAAATCCTTCATCTTTCTGTCATAGTATCTTTTGGTCAGGTATTTCTTCTCGAAATGCCTCTTAAACTCCTTCCATGTGACCTCTTTCTCTCTGATGTGTTGCACCTGCACCAACTGATCCCACCACATGGATGCTTTTCCTTTCAGCTGGTACATCGCAATTCTTCCTTGTGCATGGGCAGAATAATTCTGCAGTTGGAAGTATTTCTTCATACCCAGAAACCATGTTTCGACATCTTCTTCCTTCTCATGTTCACCATCGAATGTAGGCGGTTTAATCTTGTTGATTTCCCCTTTCAATTCATCCCTTCCATATTTTCAGTGTTTTTTGGCAGGGGACGGGCTTGAACTACTATGTGTCTCCTTGCCAGAATGCTTCGGGGAGAGACGGTAATGTTTGCTACCACTCCTCGATCTTCTTCTGCTCTCAGGGGTTCTTACACTTCTTGATCTGCTTGTGTCACTCTCTTTTTCCAATTTCTTTTCTATTCTTTCCAGGCTCTTCAACATTTTTAAGTTGAATTCACCCTGTCGATCCCTGGTTTTCATGAGCTTTCGGCTATCAGCTCGGCGAGCCTGGGCATCTTTCTGCAATTTTTCAATGAGTTTCATCATACGTCCCTCTTTATCTATCTCTTTTCCATGCCCAATAGAGTTTTTTCCTTAGACTCCCAAGTTGACATCCTTTCCTTCTCTTTCATCTTCTGTTTCGGAGGCAATCTGCACCTCTTCCAATTCCATACTTGGCATCATTTTTCGGCTGTCCTGACACTCATTGAACTCTGCACACACAATGTGCAGTCAACCAAAGTTTGTCAGGCCCTTAAACCTTCAAGAAAACTTACAACATTCATAAGCCAACGTGAACAAGAAAGACGTTTTGACTTCACAAAGTTTTCTGAGCTCTATTCAGCTCTACAAATTCCAGGACTTTGGAACTTCGGAATCTCAGTCCACGAAGATCCAACAGTCAAATATTCATAACCAAAGTCACCCTTTTGCAACTCCCGATCTCACAAGTTCGTGAGTTGAAGACCCTTGACTCATTTCCTCCAAACACCGATACCCGAGATGCGATACGGGTATGGCTCCCTCCTTGCTAGCGCCTGCTACACATGACCATAGGCTAGGACTAAGTTCTCACACTTCTTCGCCAACTCGCGACTTCGCGAGTTGGAGTGTTGAGCCTTCATGCTCCTCCTTTGAGAATTTTGAAATTGCGAATTACTTTATTCTCTGGGCCCACAACACAGCTATTGCCGTTTACCACAGTGGCACCTGGTACATTCAGGAGGGTCCACGTCACCTTCGATGACGTCTTCTAGTCCGACCACTCTTGCCTGTATTCTATACTCACTGGCACATGGTACACATTCATGTGCCCACATCCATTCCAAGCAAAATCCAACGGTTAGGCCCCCTCTCAGATCTACGACACATATCTTTTCGACATTTCAGGGTTTTCGAGCATCGGGAGTTCGTGCACCCCACATCTCGAACTTCCATCTGTCGAAATCCCCAAAAAAAAATATGGTTTACTCCTTCGCTGAATTGAACGGTCAACTCCATTCCTACAGTCTACGGTGTAGATCGTTTCAGGATTCGGGTTTTGGGTTTTTGGAGGTGTTCACCTCCCTCACTTCCCATCTCCCGACTTTGCGAAATCCGAAAGGTTTCATGACTAACTCGAGCATGACTCCACCAGATATAACGGTCGAGCCTTCCTCCCAGATCTACCACGTAGATCTCCACGGTTCTTTCGGGTTTTCGGGATTTCCCGTATCACGATTCCCACACTCCTGTGCATTTCAAAAGGGATTTTAATCCCTGTGCACATTTTCCAGATCTGACGGTCATGAGGGTTCACCTTCGCTCTCGAACAGATCTTAAGGCTCTAACACTGTTGGTGTGGAGTCCTCTCTCCCTGTGGCCATAGACCACACCGGCTGCGGTTTTGCACACCGCTATACCTCCTGAGCTTACCAGGGTCCGAAATTGGTCCTCCAGACACAATTTCTCCTCACACCCTCGGTCCAAAGACCACTCAACTGGACCATCTAAGCTCAGTGTCGAAACCTTGGCTCTGATACCAAGTTGTAGCACCACTTTTCACTCACTACTGTGTAGGTGTTACTATGCGGAATAACAACATTCTCACTCACAATTAATCACATGCATTCAAAACAAGTTAAACACATTCAACACAGAGTAATCATACGATTTACTGCCATAGTCAACAATCAATACTATTTAACATCAATTCATATACACAGTAGAATACATGATGATTATAATACACATAGATACATAAACATAATTAAAACGTCATCTGGTACTTATCTTTGAACGGTGGTAGATTCCACCAACCAAGTGCAGGCCTTCCACGAAACTCCCAGCCTTAGACTGCACTGCTCATCATCTTAACAATGGGTCACCCCTGAGCTAGAACTAAGCTCCACCCCAAGACAAGGAATCCTAGGCTAGGCTAAGGTTACAGGGAAACAACACACAACCACAAGGATGGGATTCTCTCCCAGGAACCTCTCACGCTCACTTCCCACAGACCCTCATTCCCCACATGCCTGTTCCACCCCAGGAGTATACACCTTCTCTATCACCTGGACAGTCCTTCGGCTGCTAACCTCCCTTGCCTTGGGTTACAGTAACAGGCCGGACCGGAAGTCTCCAGGCTCTGTGGCAGCTACAAGGTTCCTTCCAGGAGTTCTCTCCTTCCTCTGTACACTCTCTCTCCTGGAGAGAGTGTTGCTCCATTGGCCAACAAGCCACACGCAGTCCAACACTGTGTGGCCACAACAATCAACATGGAAAATTGACGTTGCTTTCCTACAGGATAAACAATGGCCGAATGGCTCATGGTCACGACTTTGGGATAGAGACCCCATGCACAATCTCGATCTCAGATAGAGGATATACATAGATTCTCCAGACGAACACAGGTTTTTCAGTTCAGAATATGTACGAGGTTTTTCTGCAGAGGTTGGATCCATCGTACTGCTTAGAGGCCGTATGCACTCAGGCCGTCGGGTGGTATGGAGGAGAACCCCCATCATGTCTCATCTTCGCCATTTTATTTGCATGGGTTGGGGCTGACACTTGTCGCCCTGGAAACTGCATGCATTTACCCAGCACGCATCACCTTCCTCATGGTTAGGAACTTAGGATAAAACATGAAATGCTCATGCCTTTTTGGAATAATATTAAAATATTATTCCCAAGGCTGAATCCCCCTAGGCCTAACACTTAGCCCCTTTTCCCACCTTCCAGCCCCTAATCCCTTGCCTTCTCTGTAGAAGCTTAGTCCCCCTTCACTCATTCATCGTGGTCAGTCTACACCTGGCGGTGTTTACAAATTTTTATTAATTTGTTCTGCATGATTACATATACAATAGCAGGCTCCTGGCCTTCAACACTTAGGCTCCCTGGCCTAACAAACACATAAGCCACCAGCTTATAAAAACTTGGCTCACCAGCCTATAAAATATAATTACAATTCCTTTCAGAACATGATATACAACAGGGCTCGGCCTTGGGGACACTACATCGGACCACAAACCGGGCATGCAATTTTACCCTTTGTTTGAAGACCTACAAGATATATGAATTAATGTAGCATCAAATTAGAGTTACAATTCAAAATAATGCATGATATTTTCAATAAATATATATAATATTAAATCACAAAATAAAGTAACAATATACCACAAAAATGTGTTAACCCATGAAAATCATGAATTGTCCATGATAGTATTCCATGGAATTGAAATCATTTTTGCCCTATTGGTCTAGATATGTCATACATAGTGACGCCAACCCATAACTTCAACAACTCATCGATAAGAGGCTCAATATATATAACCCCTAGAAACGTGGAATTATTGAAATATAACGAAGAACTTTGTGAGGAACCTTCTTGGATGCTTTATTGGTTCGATATCTACTTATTTGACATTGTGGGCATTCATTTTCTAATGCATATTGTCCATAATATATGATATGATCATTAGGACATGCATCAATACCCTGATAGTCCATTCCAATTTCTTTCATAATCACGTATATTTCTCGATATGTGTGTGGAAAAATATTTGACGTCGGTAATAGAACTTCACCTAACAATATAAAAAATTCTAAACAATACGTCAATGTAAACAATATTAATCATCAATATCTCATCCAATATACTAATTTACAAATTAGAAAACAATAGCAATATAGGAAAAAATTGAACATTTTAAGTATTTGTGAACATGTAGGCATAAATAATTAACAAATTAAATACCTTAGTATCTATGAGAGGCATGTGTTTGATAATCCATTCAAAACCTTCAGGTTCACCAATAACAATATAGCAGATAAAAGATTTGTTGTTGAGCCTTCATAAAGAGGTTGACATGACTTCTCGAGTAGAGGATCAACATCATGACTATCATCCTGGTTGTCCTCATCCATTGGAGAAAATGTGTCTTGGATCAATCTATGTATCTCATCTTCCTTATTTGAATCACTAATGTTATCTCCATCCATATCATCATTAATAACTTGATCAACAGCTTCAATATTTTGATCTCGAAGTTCATCACCCTGTAAAGGAGTATTTCTGCTAGTACTTGGCAAATAACTCTCCGGAGGTCAACATTTTGGGGGCATCGTCTATATATTTAAAAACAACGTAGAAAAGTTAGTGTGTATAGAATATATAAAATTCCTGATAAGAAATATTACTAAAATTCTTGACATACTGATTATTACAGAGAATACATTAAATATTGAATCCTCTTACCAAGGGACGATATTCATAACCCCCTTCAGTGTGCCCCTTCTCCCTACAATGTCTTTGAGCTGTTGTTATTAAAAGTCTTTTTTTTGCAATCCTCTACAATCATAGCAAGGGAAATAACATTTTCCATCGCCCCTCGCCTCTAATGCCACTCTTAACTGAGCAAGCTTCCTGTCATTTTCATTCATAGTGACAAATCATTGTCTTGACAAGTAATTGTCTTACCTACACCATACCAAACAATAATTTGTCAAATTTTTATATTTTAGCTACTCCTTCATAATATTTTAGCTACTTCTTTGGATTATGATATGTTTATTTACAGTGACCTACAATCCTCACAATTATTTCTTCTAAGACATTTTGACATGCTTTATTTTTATTATCGATTAACTATTAAGATCGATATGATTCAATTTGTACTTTAGAGTCGTGTGTACTGAATCAACATGGAAAATAATTACACACCATTTAATGAAAGTGGTCAAAATTTATCAAACTTGAATCACTCGACACCATACACTAGCCTCTAAGTTGTTTTGTAGACAAAATGCCAATCTTTGAAATTCACCACTAAAAAAAGAATGCCAGCCACTTGTCATCCACAATTGGGTTGGGTTGGTTTAAATTATGACGTGTTGATTTGCATCTACATACAATGGCCATTATTGTCACTGTTATATTATTTTCAATTTATGCAAGTGTGATCCCATTTGGGTACTAGGGACGTAACGAGTGGTAACAAAGATTCAATCAAGCTTTGTTGGTGTTTTTTTGTTAGTTCTTAAAAATAAAAGAAAGAAGAAAATGACAATCAATTACTATCATTTCACCGATCAGGGTTGAGTTTCAAGAGCACTTCCATATCTTTATCAATGAAAAGAGAGAGTCATTCTAGCTAGAATTGAAGGGAAAAGGCTATGCGGATTCCATAATCCTAGAATATTATGGAATCCAGATACCCTTTTCCATCGAATATACTAACTAGATCCAAAAACCAAAGACATGAAATATGGTACTACACATATAATATATTATCAAGGAAAAAACAAGCTACATCAAATTTCGACATTTGAACAAAAATTTACAAGTTAAATGAGTACATCAATAAAAAAACATACTAACCTTGCAAGTTCAAAATCCAAGCTATGTAGATCGAGAATTGGATTTGTTCAACCGGTGGGTGACGGAAAAAATAAACAGCTCAAACAGAATCCACGAACAGTGTCGCAACTATAGAAATTGTGTCACAAAGTCTCTTAAAGTCATGTATATATAGATCAACTAGTCAACTAGCCGTTAACACCGACCAATGAGATAGAAAAAAATTTCGTGGAAATAGTGACGAACTTTCGTGGAAATAGCGATGAACTTTCATGGCAATTTCCATGAAAATCATGACCAAATTAAAAAAACCTTTTCATGGCTATATCGATGAACTTTTGTGGCAATATCGACGAAAATCCCGCACTATTTAAAAAAACCATGAAAATAATGGAAACGTGGAAAACTTTCATGGAATAATCCACCCATATGTAGTAGTGACTACTTCTTGGGACTACACTGTGGAGACATTGAAGAAATTCGGCATGACAGAATGCAAATCCATGCCCACTCCAATGGTAATGGATTTGAAGAAGATGAGTGATACTGATTCAGGAGAAGTAGATCCACACTTATACCAACAGTTGATTGGATCATAGATAGCTGCAAAACATGTATTGAGATACTTACAAGGAACAGTTGGTTATGGCCTAAGATATGCCTCTAGTGTAGACTTGAGCCTGCAAGGATATGCCGATGCAGATTGGGCAGGAAGCACAGTGGACAGAAAAAACACCTCCGATTGTTTCTTCACTTTAGGGTCTACCATGGTTTCCTGGTGCAGTAGGAAACAAATATCCATAACATTGAGCACCGCAGAGGTAGATTACATTGCATTGAGTGTAGCAGTTTGTGAAGCAGTGTGGCTTCACAAACTTCTAATTGACTTGTTCGATCATGAGATGTATCCTACTACTATTCATTTTGATAACCAGAGCTGTGTAAAGCTCTCTGAGAACCTTGTTTTTCAAGATAGATCGAAACAGATTGAGATAAAGTATCACTATATCACTATGACAGATCACAGATATCTTCACCAAACCACTTGCCAAGACTAAGTTCGAGTATTTTTGTGAGAGACTTGGCCTGGTGGAAAATGCCTCCCTAGCTGAGAGGGAGTGTTGATGATTGCAGATATGTGAGACATTCTCCAGCTTACAAACCTGAGAGATGTTGATGATTGCAGCTATGTTAGACATTCTCTAGCTTACAAACCTAAGAGAAAACCCCTAACAGGGGTCTGTGGTTCCTATCTGAGACAGATCTAGAACATAGAGATGGCCTCCTCCTTACAGAGAGTTGAGAAGAACTCCATATTATTCTCCTGTGTAATGCAGTGAGAAAGGAGATCTGATGAGTTGGACGTATATGTGGCTAAGCATAAGGTGAATGTGTGAAATCCCAAAGTACTAGGTGCATAATCATGAGAAAAGAAATGAAGATGATGTATTAGCCTCCTTTGAGCATAATAGTTGATGAGAAACTCCAGATGACTTTCCTGTGTAATGCAGTGGGAAAGAAGATCTTTTGAGTGGGCGTGCCTGTGTATGAGCATAGGTGAACATGATCTTAGTGGATAAGCACTAGTGAAGAAGTGGTTCTTCTGTGTAATGCAGTGAACCAGAGATATGGACATCCATATGGATGTGCCCCTAGTGGATGAGCACTAGTGGGTGTACAAAATCCCTTGCTATATTGTTCAAGAGTCAGACCTGCCTATAACCCTAATTGCAATGTAAAGGGTACAAGTCTGCCCCACCTTGATGTGACTGGTAATTAATGTAAAAAGATAATTAATCTGGTTAATATTAATTATATTATAATATAGAGAGGTCGGCCCTATTGTGCCAATAAACACTTGTGTTGATAGATTCAGTCTAGTACAAGTAAAGGTAAATTCCCCATTGAGGAATCATATTTTTCACATGAGTTTGGAAAATTCAGCAAGTACACCTTCTTGGGAAAAGTGCTTACCTCTCTTGGGCTCTAGTCTTCTAAGGTTTGATCACCCTCTTGTGTGCTAGGTTTTATTGGTGGTGAAGGTCTTACTCTTGAAGAATATAGCAAAGGATTTTGGCTGGGTTTTCTTCCCTTTTTGAGAAGGGTTTCCCAGGATAATTCTTGTGTTCTTGTGCATGGTGTTTCTTCTTGTGATCTTGGGTGCTGCAGCATTATTGGTTATGGTTAAGTGAAATGCTAAAAATGGAATGAACTTCATGCTTAACATTGCTTATTGAAAAATCAAAATTAAAAACCTTCCAACACAGCTGATATATCCTCTTAAAGGAGAAAGATCCCATAGAAAGGTCCTATGTGGTGGTTCAAGTCCTTATTCATGTACCTTCATCCTTAGAATCTACCTTTAGGGCTTGAGTCCCAAGTTTCCTCCCCCAACCATGGTCAAGGCAAAGAGACATGTACCCTAGAGCTCAAAACATTCAAATGATGCCCATATCCCAAATAAGAGGGAGATGATACTCTCAAGAGATTACCTGTGGTGGTTTGAGGAATTTTTCTTGGAGTTGGATTCCTAAAGGGTTACTTTAGGTCATAAGGCTTGATTTTTCTCCCTTGTTCATGCCTGTTTTCCCATGACTTACACTTGGTGCTCAAAACCTTATGGTGGTGTCCATATTGCAACTCGAAGGAAAAATATCCACAGAGATCATATGTGGTGGTTTGAGGACTCAATGATGGATCTCGAGCCTTGGAAGCTACTCTTTAGGCCTACCATGTAAGTTTCATCACTTGACCTTGGTCCAAGTCTTCAGATACATACCTACTACTCCAAAAACCTTAATGGTGAAAATATACCCACTAAGAGGAAAATGATATACTTGGGAGGCCATGTGTGTGGGATCAAGATGTTTTTCTTGGCCTTGGATGCATTAAATATTCTTTAAAGGCCTAATGCATAGTTTTCTTCTTGACACCATTTTGAGGAACCCTTGAACCATAACTTGTGCTTAAAAAATGTAATGGTGCACATAACTCCACTTGGGGGAAAAATATTCCCTTCGAAGGTCTAGTGTTTTTCTGGTGCCTTAATTCATATAATATTCATTTATGGCCTAAGAATTTTCTTTCCCCCCTTGACCATATCTGGGACACTAAGGACCATACCTAGTTATAAAAGCTTCATGTCATCATCAATATCCCCTCCTAGATGACAAACATATGCTTAAGAGGTCATGTGTAGTGGATCAAAGTGTCATTCTTGAACCTTGATTCTTAGAAGTTTTATTTATGGTGTAATGCCTATTTTTCCTCCTTCAAATATGTCCAGGGCCCAAAGAATCATGTAGCTAGTACCAAAAATTCCCTAATGCCACCCATATCCTTAATTAAAGGAAGGAATAACCTTGAGAGGTCTTTCATAGTGTTTCAGGGTGTTTTTCATAGCCATGTATTCCAAAAATATTACTTTAAGGCCCAATCACCGTGTTTCCTCCCATGACCATGTCAAGGGCCTTGAGACTCATAACTGGTTCTTAAAATATTCTAACAATGCATGTATCCCTACTTGGAAGACAAGGATTCCGTCAGGATGTCAAGTGTGGTAGTTTGAGGTGTTGGTCCAAGGACCTTGATACTTAGAAGCAACCTATATGGCCTAAGGCCCAAGTTTGCTTCCATTACCATGTCAAGGACCCTAATACTCATACTCAATGCTCAAATCTTCTAATCTCAATGATATCCCCACCAGGGATGATTTTAGGGGCTAAATTTCGCTCATGGGCTAATTTTCCATGGTTTTTCAGAAAACGAGATTCGTTATTTTAAAAATGATTCGCCCAAATTCTATAGGATACAATTATTTTACCTTAAAAATAGCCAAAACTTTATAAAAACTATATAAAATACTTAGAAATTTGAATATTTTAAAAAAAATATCTCTAAACATTTATATTTGACATATCAAGGATTAGTAATATTCACCAAGGTTTCTACATTTTAAAATAAATTTGCATCCTTAAAATCATCCCTGATCCCCACTTGGAGGTGAAGGGTATACATTGGAAAAATAATTTAGTCACAAAAGTGTGTGTGTGTGTGTGTGCACTTTTAAGAACACACACACACACACACTTTTAGGAATGTGCATGTGCTTTTGTTAGGAATGCACACATGTTTCTAGAAAATCTAAGTTGGAAAGTGTGTGTGGTAGTTTGGAGAGTAACAAGGCTATAGGATTAGGAATGCCTACACATCTCTAAGAATGTGCACGTGTTCCTTTGTTTGTACATTCATGTGCACCCCATTGTCACTTTTTCAACCATCAACTTCATGTGAACGTCCTATTCCAGTCCCCTTAGTGGGTCAAGGGTTTGATATGGGGAAGTGGCCAATTTTGCAATCCCTTTGTCTGGTAAAGTCTAAAGAAATCCTATAGTATCTACCATTAAAATATTTCCTTAAGATTAGAAGCAACCTAAAAGCTAGTTGCATCTCTTATGGAGGCATCAAAAAGTTTTTGTTCTACTTTGACTAGCTTAACAAAGTTTTCATTCTCTAGCCATACAAAATTGAGCTTAAAAAGGATTGGGAGCTTAGCTTATCCCTTGCCATCTGAAGAAAAACTTGCAAATGATTTGATTACCTTCTACTAACACCTATCCATATTAACAAGTACAAATGCACGATTAAAACATAGATATACACTATACTTACAACAAAAAATTTTGCAACATGGAATTCATATACTAAAATCCAATCATACTATTCATAATAATGATGGATGGAACCTAAGATTCAAATTGGTTTTCCCACATGGAATGCATATGCTTTGGTGATGGAATACTTATTGTTGGGATTAAAAACAAAATTTATTACAAGATTTTGTTATTCATAGATTCCTCCGTTTAAAAACTTGTGTATGTAGCCATTAATCCTTCAACCTTGAATCACTATATTGAGAGCCACCCCTTTGTCTATTCTTGTGCTAATGGGAAACATCACTATGCACCCAACATGTTATGGAAATTAGAACTGGGATGAAAGAGAATTATCATGGTGCAAGAGATTAAAAATGTTGTCACAACTGTAACCATATATAGCTTCCACTTCCCATAAACACCAATTTTTTTTCTCTATCTTCTTCTCACTTCATAGCATGTCATGGTCTAGGATTTTCTCAACACTGTCTATGGTTTTCATTATTTCATGTTCCCTTCTGTTGTGGGGCATACATTTCCCTTTTCCTCGGTTGGGAATTATACTCAGCAGTTCCTAGATATCTGCTCGTGTCCCTTTGCATTTCCTTTTTATATCACTGGAGACCAAGATTTCAAATCACCCAATAACAATTCAGGAATCGAGTGATATTAATAAAGTTATCTATATATTGTATCGTGATATTCCGATACCAATTTCGCAGTTCCACTACGTATATATACCAGGCTCGGCGAAGATTGGAATTTCTTTGTGTATGTTATCATACTCCGATATCTCGATATGGTACAACTCCTGGTGATTTAATCGAAGTTGGGCATGTAACCCATGAACTCCTGCCATTGTAGGCGCAGTCGACTTTGTATCTTCACGAAATTTTCATCTTCCAGCTTGGAATTTGTGGTGGTAGTGATTACCAACTCAGCCAGAAAGAAGGGTCGTTGTTCAGCAGAGATATAGCTTGAAGCTCGAATATGAAGAATAATGTGTAATTCCACCGGATCATTTGAAATCCATGCACCATTTCTCCAAATTCGTGAGGGTTTAGCACCAGGTTCACATCTACACGCACTCTGGAGTCTTCCAAATGAAATAGTAATGGTACCAAAGGGACCGGATCACCAATAGAAATTTATTGGGAGTGAACCACTTAAAGCAATCGAACTTGATAGAGGAATAGAATCTTACATACTGGTCCGTTGGGAATTTAATGAAGGAAATTGTTGTGATAGTATATGACATGCCATAGAATTAATTTGTCGAGAGATTTCGAGAGCGGGCGCATAGGTGGAGCAACACTGGATCTGTTTCTCCCCAGGAAAAGTTATTTTTGAAAAATCTACAGTTCTGCAAAATATAAATTTTTTAATGGCTTCCACTAGCAGCTTAGGGCCAACCCAAGGACCAATTCTTGTCGGTAAGAACTACAAGTTCTGTTCCTTGTGGATGCAATTTTTCTTTCAAGCACAAGAGTGCCCGGAATCTGTACAGAATGGATTCATAGAGCCAACAACGACAGATCTAGTTTCCATGACATATGCACAACAAAATACTGGATTCAGAATTCAGTAGATGACTTGATTTTCTCAAAAATAACTGGTGCAATGACAACAAAACAAGCATGGGACATTCTCAAATCAGCTTACCAAGGCAATGACAAGGTAAAGACAATGAAGATTCAGACCTTGAGAACTTAGTTTGAAACTATGGAGATGATTGAGTTAGAGAATGTTGACCAGGACATGACCCGAGTGATGGAGATTGTAAATCAGATCAGAATGATTGGGAACAGATTGAAGGTCAGAGGATTTTTGAAAAAGTCCTCAGAAGCTCGCCCAAGAAATTTGAAATGGTTGTAACAACCATTCTTGAATCCAAAGTTCTAACCAACTTCTTTGTAGAAGAAATGATGGGATCACTCCTATCCCATGAAACTAGACTCAACCTGGAAGAAGGGTCTATGGAACATGCTTTCAAGACTCATAACACTTTCAGTAGAGGAAGATGTCGAGGAAACAAAGGGAGAAATCAAAGAGGAAGAGATAGAGGGAATCAAAATGCAGAAGATAGACACACAAAGGAACAACCACAATAGTCTAGAGACTCATGGAATTAAACAGTAAGAGGGAGAAAATGGATAGAAAAGTCCATAATTCAATGCTATTATTGTAGAAAGTATGACGACTATTATCACTCTGTAATTTCTAGAGGTTGTAGAAGAAATTGACAGAGGTGACCACTAAACAACTTTTGAAGCTGGGATCTAGCCCTGCCAACTTTAGAGAGGGATCTATCTATCAGATTTAGATTTGTTTGAGATTTAAATGTTAGGCTAGTTATGACAGTTCGAATTTTGTTTGTTTGTTTGAAATAATCAACTAAAAGAATGCTTAATTTTCCATTGGGCTATGGTGTCTGTATTTAAATATGAGGATCAGATTCAGATTTTTATAAGGTTGTCTCCACAGGGCAAGGTAGTAAGATTGTTGGATCTACTCAGATTAAATGGAATGAATAAGAGGGACAAGAGGGGAAATTCCACTAAGYAKAGGAGCAGTTAAGAATTCCTTCACTCAGTTTCAGATGAAMACATACAGATCATTAAAAAAWMCAGAGACATAGTATATGAAATMAATTTTGTTCTTTTGACTTTCTTTTAATGATTAGAATTTGAAATACATGAAATGATTACAGWGCATAAGAAAAMAWTTGACAAAGAGAGAAAKACATCACCAATAATCTGACACAAGAATCCTGTGAATAAGCCTCTTTTATTACTGGTCGATCCTTTGAAAAATTACACAATATCTCCTGGGTGCAAAAATCAACCCCAATATTTTGAAGGAAGAAGTATTTATACAACTATTTACATMAGATCCTGTTATAAATGACTAGGATATTATGGAGGAATATCTAACTAACTRGATCTCTAAAATACAAAATATAGGGATTTRCTGATTTGYTTGGATCCTTTGGGCTGATTTGTTGGAAGTGGTTGGTGATTCATCTCTTTGACTTTGGCTGGCTGCTCCATCTTGACTAGAACGCCAAAATTGTCTCTACTCAAGTAAGGAGCATAGATCTTCCCATCTCTTTTTACYCGRGATGGMAATATTTAGTAACTTCATGTATATCTCATCCATTTTAGTATACTTAGCAAAAGTAGGTTTAGTGATGAAGATATGCTTAATCTCATGCTGAATATTCAAGTCCAACTATAGTGTCTCCAGGAAAGATTTACTAGTAATGCTTCCCTGTATCTCTGCAAACTTTGAATTCTCCTTTGCCACTGCACTCTTCAGTTTGTAATAAGACAGAGTGAACAATTTGTCATTTAGTACTAATAATCGGGGAAGACCTTTCTTATATAGCACTTCAAACTTACTGAAAAATATCTGCACACCTATGTCCATCACTTGGGCCTTTTCTTCTAGCTACAACATCAATTTTTTTTGGTCAGGACCTTTTTGATATCAAGGATGGTATTTGTTCTGTCCTCAATTTCTATTTGTTCTAACTCTTGCTTGTTTTTGGATTTCAGAAATCTGATAAGTTCACTAGCCTCTGTGGGTCTTTATCCTAACTCTTCCTTGATGATATCAATTGCTCCTCTGGCCTTCTGTACTAACTCATGCTGCTCAAATATGATCTATATGGATGGGCATATTTTTGACATTGACTTGTTGATATCTACCCAAATATTTTCCTTAGCTTGGGCTAAGGTTTTTTCCATGACAGTCTCTTTCTGTAGTTGCTGTAATTGTTGACTAAGCCTTTGAGACTTATGCATCTCTACCTGGTGACTAGCTTGGAACATTGACTTCAACTCTTGCAATTTATTTACCTCTTCCTGTAGTTTCTTCATCTCTTCACCTTGAATGGACATGTCTTCCATGGATTTTACAAGTTTGTGAGATGCATCTAAAACTTGTACTGGATTGTTGATGGGATTTCTGCTGATGTGGATGCTTATGCTATTCTAATTCCTGTCAGAGGGACTTCCTCCAGTGGGATCATGGCCATCTTCACATTTTGTTCCTTTTCCTTTATCAGTTTATCCATTTTTGCTTACATTTCTCTGATCTGTGCATTCTGTTCCATGATAAGCTTCAACATTTCTTCTTTGTGGCCTTTAGCCTCAGCCACTTGTTTGGCTTGTGAATATTCTATAGCTGGAAGCTTAGATGGTTTCCCAGAGATGCTATATCAACATTATTATTATTCAATAACTCTTCCAGCTTCAATTAGGACTAAATGTTGTTCAAGGACACCTGCAACCTTGAAGCAGTCATTGAGGTGTTTCTCAAGGTAGATAATATCATCTCTCCTCTATGCCTATGCATATCCATCTGGTCCACTGGATGGACATCCTTTACATCAAACTCAAAGGAAATCTTCTTGTAGTATGCAGTTGTTTTAGGATGAGGAACTTGTGCTTGCAAAAATATGATTTGCATTCTTCCTCGCTCTGTGTCAAAAGATGATAGAAACCTATGTTGAGCAGTGGAGTTCTGCTTCTAGAATTGAGCATAGGTGTGGTTGTTGAGGAGCTCATTTCTTTGATTGATTTGTTTGTACTTGTCAAAAATATTTGACTCTATTTTCTCATGAGATGATTCAGCTGTCAGAGTAATGTCTATTTGTTTTTTAGATGATGATGTGGACACTATGAACTTACTGTCTGAAACGACTGAAGAGTGTGGTCCCTCCATGACTATGGCGGACTACATTTCTCCTTCCTTGAGCAAGTCTGGTGCATGACTGGTCTTGGCCCTCTTTCTGTAAACTTGGAATTTCTCGACTAATACCTCTGTGACTGAAGGAGAAACCTACTTTCTTTGTCTCTTCTCTATTTTATTTTGAGGCATGTTGGTATGTGAAGCAGTGGCAGGGGCATGTTGTTCTTTTGTTTCTAGCAATGTGTTTTCCTGCCATTTTGTCTGGTTCATATAATTCACCACTTTTGTCTTCTGTGTGTGAGCACAAGGAGTGCTCTTTTGTTTGACTCTGAGCTCTGAGATGACATCAAATGGGTCATAAGACCAAGTGGAACTCTAAGTAAAGCTCATCTGTTTCAAGAGGTTATCTACCTCTTCTCCTGTTGATCCCATGTTGCAGATGAAATGGCCAATTTGAGTCTTGATTCTGAGTTGTTGTTTTTTCTTTGTCGCAACAAAGTGGATGTCATCTAATTTCACCATCTGCCTTATGTATTCTAATGAAAATTTCCTCACAGGGAGGTACTTGGGTAATCTATAAGGTGGAAGCTCATACCCATACACTCTTATCTCTATGTGGTTTTGGTATAAATACCAATCCCCTGTCTTGGATAGATAAAAAAAGGTGAAGAATTCTCTGAATTTCTTCATTGATTCTTGGCTCTATGTTGTTGTTTAGCATGCAAACCACTGGGTGATAGAACTGGTCTATGAAGTCCTTGAAGCTGAATTCTGTTGAAGTTTTCCTCACCAATGAGGTCCATGAGGTCACTGACTATGGGTTTCCTTCCTAGTTCAATTTCTAAAATGCACATGGAAACCTGTCTGACTGAAAAAACAAGAACATATAAACCAGGACTGAGGAATATATGGACATTCCTTATGTTGGAAACCTGAAAAGCTGATCATGAATGTTATTAGCCAAAAATTGACTAAAATTAAATTTAATTGTGGCACTTTCTTTTGTGGAAAAGATAGATAAAAACCTAGAATAGGCTCATCTACCCATTCATCTGAGAAATAACCTAACATGTAACAAAGAATGGATTAATGATTTGGTTTTCCTTGACAATGAAGATGGAGGATGAATAAGGGGGATTTTTCTTAGGCAATTGGGCGTCTTCTGGCAGAAAAATATCAAAAATATGGGCTCTTTGGGGAAAGGTGAGCTTCTAGTATAGGTCGTTTATGGCTTCAATGGAAAATGGGATGGTTACATTGTTTCTAGGTATTTGCAACATCTGGTCAATTGATTCAGAGGTGTCTATGAACATGGTTTGGCCAAAGGAGGAAACAATGGCCCTTTGGTCGGGCGAATAACGAGCTTGGCATCTGAGGGAAAATTCAGGGAAATGATGGGTTTGAGGGAACATATACAGAGGTAAATTGGACTTCCAGAGTCCAATTTCATCGCTTTGATCGATAAATATGTCTTTTATCCAATAGTTCAATTCGAAGAAGTCGAATTTGCACCTCGACTCTATGATTTTATAATCCTTATCCGCCAGGGGAATGTGATCTAGGTCAATAGGAGGGGGAAGGATCAAGTTCTCGGATGTATCAACAGATTTGGCCTTGGGGGCCATTATTTACAGAGCATTAAGGTAAAGTATTGGCGGAACTGTGATTACCCAGGTAAAATGTGCATGTTGACGATGAGCAGTTGTGGCGGTTGGCTTGACAACTTGTTTTGGCATGGTGTCTACAGTGTCTGTATCAGAAAATGGCGTTATAGGGTGATGAAATGAGGTTTTACAGCGTGATGGAGGTGTTCGTTATGGTGCGAGATGATGACGGGGCAGTTAACGGTCATGGGGAGTGATTTGATTGGGTAACGAGTATGTAGGATGGGACATATCGCAGGTGGAAGTAGGGTATGATGGCAGAGTGAGGTGAGCGGTATTGGGTAGTGGTTTGGGGGTATTTTAGAGGTGGGGGGGTCCAAAATTTTGTGAGAGCACCACGTTAGGTGGGACCAACATGGGGGAAACCACTTTTCGGAACCCCCCTCGACCGTTAAAGGCAGAAAGGTCGGGGGGGGAGGGGAGGGGGTCCGAAATGCACTGAGGACTGTCGATCTGGGCGATGATGGATGTTGCCACTGACAACTTGTGTGGAAATTAGTCGCTATATGACAAAATGTCTTTTTCACTAGTAAACTTAGGATAAAAATATGCATTGGGTAGCGCTAAGCTCAATTTGTTTCCCTTTTACATCATGGTCTTATTTTCCAAAGGCTACATAATCAAATTTAATCAATCTAGGGGTATTTTGACATCCTTTTTAACTTTTTATTGAAAACAAAATTACTAACCTATCTCTTAACCTAGTCATCTAACATATTAATCCAACTTAGTGAGTTGGATTAATTATTAATTTAACCTAGCTAATTTGGCCAAGATTAAACTGTTTGACCAAATTTATTTTCTAACCTATCAACATAAATTTAACAAGTTTGAGCATGTTTATACACTATGATTCAAACTAAATTTATTTTTGATGGGGATATATATATATATATATATATATATATATATTATTTTATTATTTTTTATACCCTCTTTTCATTTTTTCTATTTTTATCCTTTTCTTTTTGTAAATCATTTGCAGAATGAAATATTATTCACATTGAAATGTGACTAGAGGAAGAAATTTCAATCACCAAGTGATACTATGAAATATAGGGTTATAACAACGACTATGAGAGTGAATGCAAAAATAAACAATCAAATCAAAATAAAGGTAGAGAAAATGTCTCCAACAATGAAGGAGAATCATCTGAAGCAATGTCTCTTTCATACCATTCATCTGAAGATGGTCACTCCAAGGACCTTTGGTTGTTGTACAATGGCTACAACAATCACATGACAAGTAACAAATATTTTATTTCTTGCATGGATACTTCTATTAAATCTGAGATAACATTCGGTGATGATTCTCAAGTAAAATCCCTAAAAAAAGGCATTGTATATGCTTTAACCAAACAAGATCAAAAGAAAGACATACATGATGTCTACTATGCACCAAAACTGAAACACAATATGTTAAGTGTAAGACAATTGATGGAACGTGGTTATGATGTCTTATTAAAAGGAAATTGCTTAATTTTGGATAAATCACCCAATAGAAAATTGATTGCAAAAATCCAAATGACTAATAATAGGATGTTTCCACTAAATTTAAGAAGTGTCAATTTGTCCCAGCCATATGTTAAAAATGTCTCAAATGCAGATGAGACTCTCTTATGGCATGCTAGGTTTGGTCATCTACCTTTTAAAAGTCTTAGTCTCCTTCAAAAACATGCAACGGTAAAAGGTCTTCCTCTTTTGAATGAAAAAGAAATTCCATGTGAAAGTTGTATATTTGGAAAGCATAAGAGATACAACTTTCCAACATCCTCCCATAGAGAAAAATAAAATTTAGAATTGGTTCACACAGACCTCAGTGGACCATGCAAAATCAATCCATTGGTGGTATTTTTAACTTTTGACCTTTATTGATGTTTTTAGAAGGAAAATATGGATTTATTTTCTTAAAATTAAGTCTGATACCTTCTCAAAGTTTAAAGAATTCAAAGTTGAAAAAAAATAAGAGTGGAAAGTATGTGAAGGTGATTAGGATGGAGGAGGAAAATACAACTCAAAAGACTTTGCAGATTTTCGTAGACAATAAGGTATCATAATGTAGACTACAACCAGATATACTCCAGAGCATAATGGAGTGGTTGAAAGAAAGAACTAGACCATCATGAACATGGCCAAAAGTATTCCTAGAGAAAAGAAGTTGTCCAATGATTATTGGGATGAAGCAGTTTCCTGTTCAGTATATATTCTGAACAGATCTCCAACAAAAAGTGTCAAACATAAAGTACCTCAAGAGGCATGGAGTGGAACTAAACTAAATGTGTCTCACTTCACAATTTTTGGTTGCATTTCTTTTTCACATATCCTTGAAGAACTGAGAAAGAAGCTTGAAACCATAAGTGAAAAATGCATCTTCATAAGATATAGTGAAAAATCAAAAGCCTACAGACATTATAATCTAGTCACCAAGAAATTTCTGGTGAGAATAGATGTCAAATTCTTAGAGAAAAAATCATGGAGTGAGCAAAAAAATGAGACATTGGACAACCAAAATCCATTGTAGCAAATTGATGAGAAAACATAAAATTCAGAAAAGCAAACACACCAACCAAGACTTCCAAGATTACAGGTAGAAAGATAGCGAGAACATTATGGAAATGGTTCTTCTTAAGTCAATGAATCATCTTCTTCAATAGAAAATTAGAGAACAAGAAGCATAAGAGAAATTTATTGGCAGAACATTGACTTTGAACAACAAGGTCATTTTTCATTTCTATTATGTCATCCAACCTTCTTTGAAGAAGCAGTGAAAGAGGAATATTGGGTAGAATCCATGAATGAGGAAATTGAAGCCATAGAAAGAAAGAAGACTTGGGATCTTGTTGGTCTACCATATGACAACTCAACCATAGGATTCAACTGGGTATACAAAATAAAACTCAATGAAAAAAGAAAAGATAGAGAAACACAAGGCAAGACTTTTTGCCAAAGGTTTCTCTCAACAACTTGGCATAGAATATGGTTAAATCTGTGCTCATGTGGAAAGGTTAGATACATTAAGGACCATTCTAGCCACTGCAACTCATAACAAATGAGAAGTGTTCCAGTTATATGTAAATTTAGCCTTCTTGAATGACATTCTGCAAGAAGACGTGTATGGGGATCAACCACATGGTTTTGAGGTCAAAGGACAAGAGGACAAAAAGTACAAGTTGAAGACAACCTTGTATGGATTGAAGCAAGATCCAAGAGCTTGGTACAATCAAATTGACTCTTATATGATAAACAATGGATTCAACACGAGGAGTAATGAGCTAACACTCTATACAAAATCAGATCATGAAGGTAAAATTCTCATTGTTTTCCTCTATGTTGATGATATGATTTATACATACAATCTCATGTTAGAAGAATTTAAAGCTGCCATGAAAACAAAGTTTGAGATGACTGATCCTGGACTCATGAAACATTTTTTCAGAATTGAAGTTGAGCAATCTACTCATGGTATTTTTGTTTGTCAACAAAAGTATGCTACAGACATTTTAAAAAGATTTAGAATGAATAAATGCAATCCAACATAAACTTCTATTGCACTAGGAACTAAATTGAGCAAACAAAATGAAGGCTCAATAGTTGATTCAACTTTATATTAGAGGCTGGTAGGCAGTTTCATGTATCTCACTGCAACTGGACATGAAATAATGTTTGTAGTAACCTTTGTTTCCATATTTATGGAATCCCCCGAGGATTCTCACTCGAAAGTTGGAAAAAAAAGAATACTTAGTTATGTTGCAAAGACACTTAACTATGGTTTGTGGTACACACCTTCTGAAGATTACTTAGTTGCAGGGTACACACACATTGATTTTGCAGGCAACATTGATGATAGGAAAAACACATCTGTTTATGCTTTTCATTTGCGTACGAATATGATTTCATGGGCATACAAAAAAACAACCCATAGTTGCAATATCTTCAACATAGGCAGAGTATGTTGCTGCAACTTTAGCATCATACCAAGTTGTATGGATGAGAAGACTTTTAAATGATTTGGTACATATGGAGAAGGAGCCAACTCCTATTTTTTGTGTTAACAACTCAGGCATCACATGGTCAAAGAATCATGTATTTCACAAGAAGAGCAAACACATTGACACAAGTTTTCATTTCATTCAATAGCTTGTAAATAATGGTAATATATCTCTTCAATATAGTGGATCTTGTTTTTGAATTTCAAAGACAACATTGAGCATTGTAAGTGCTCATGAAATTAACAACTGAGATTAAGGAGTGTTAGAGTTAATCTTGCTGATCATGTTTCCTTCTCTCCAAACTCATTGACCTAAGTCGTAGTTAGACTTCTCTTCAGTTATTGTTTACTCAAGTTATTGAGCAATCCGTTGGATCCGTTTTCTAATCTATGTATTCTATTTTAATGGATAGATGGGTACTGAAACCCATGAGTTTTCCCACAATCTGTTTACTGTTTATTTGTTTATTGGTTTATCTGTCTCTGAATCTCGTGAGAATCCAGCGCCTTCCATCTTTCTTCGTTCAGATCGACCCCTCTAGCTCTTGATGCTTTCCATCTGTGTTCATCATCTACTCTGTGGAGCTCCTCTTATCACCGTTTTTGGAATTGATACCATATGCCACCTGCGCAAGCTATTGAAGCCGAGGTGGGAGACACAACGATCGAATCTTTCCATTACATAAGAACTCATCGACCGTGGACAATTAGCCCTTCGATTTCATACCTCCATCAACCATTGTGAACTATGCACTGAACTAAAAATCGTTTCCACTAGTGTTGCCAATACTACTCTCTTTGTCGCCAAATTCTGCACAATCATCTTCAAATTTTTCAATCATCTTCTCCTCCGCTCTTCTTCGGAATACCAGGGTTCTCTTCCCACACAAAAGGCACCAGCTCTGGTAGACTCGGTAAACTCTGACAACATAGCTGCAGGTGGCGTTGGGCTACTGATATAAAATCCTCCACAAGTGTATCARTTTCCTCTTCACGGTTTGGATGGCGCRCTCACATGTACCACATCATCTTAGAGYTGTTGAAAAACTAGCTATCATGCGAAACTCCATGGACTCAAACCTCCTCGACCCCGGGGGATCCAATTTTTGTTAAATACAATGGTTTCACTCTACAGATTTCACTTGCACTTGCAGGTTGAATTTTACTTATTGGGTATTGTTAATCCMTTTGCAAATGTCTGTGATGCATCTTTTATAAAGTTTACACCTCAGTGAAATTTGATATATATTAACCACACAATGCAAATTTGAGGAAAGGCTCCAGTGGGGATTAGAKTAATATACAAYGGTTATAAATTCCAMCCAGATTTCTAGATAAGAGGAAGGCACAAGCTGCTATTCTCTTTGCCAGGTGAGAGTGAACTCTTGTCACATATCAATCAAACAATTACGAATGATGTATTAGTCCATTATTGCATTGTGTGATTCGTTAAGCGAGTAGAGAAAAAAAAAAAAAAAGGCAACAAACAACCAAATAAATGAACTACAATTGTCCAGAGCTTGAGAGAGTACTTGTCCACGCTTCAGAGTCGATAACAAATTTCGCCAATTGGTAGGTCATGACTGTAAGGGTTTATTATTTCAACAACTCTCTCCAAATTGATTGATTGATTCCGTGGTAACATTTTTCATATCAATGTTTGTACCATCTGCGCTCGGTTTTTCTATAGGGGCAATCTTGTTTACCATGAACTTTTTTGGTTTTGTCCATCAGACTCGCCATGTCTTCTCACAATCTATATGACGCTCTCAAACAATAACACAGAACAATTCTAGAACATCTCTATGACAATCTCAAACAATAACACAGAACAATTCTATTTCTAGATCGACTGAATAGAAACAAGTTATCTGCGAAGAAGTTAATTTTATTTGTGGATATTAGCAGAATATATAGACTGGTTAGAACTGAATTCGATGTTAAGCCCGCTGTTGTAATATAGGTGTTAGGAAGGCCGTGAGCAGCACGTTTCGGCATGTATACAAGGGATATAGTATTACATGGGAGTAGTTTGGCCTGGTCTTTGTTTTATGTTTTTTATTTTTTGGGCAATGATTATGGGTCTTTTTATTATTTTTCAAAGGAGAATTACAATAGCTTGGATAGGTATACAACCATCCTCTTCTCATTTTCTGTTTCTTGTACACATTTCTCCTTACACACATTTCCGCTCACATTGTGTTTCACCTCTATAGGTATGCTCACATATTTAATATCTATTACTCAGTTATACAAACTGATCATGAATAGATCACATAGTTACACTAACAGTTCATAAATAGATTTCATGCATGCCCATGTGTGATTCATACTCTCGACCCTCACACCGAGATTCGTGTAGGATCAATCTTTCTCGAATCCTCAGAACCGAATTAGTTTTTTTGGGCCCTCTCTGGAATCCCACGGACTCGGTCCATAGGTCCTTCGAAAACCCCACCTGTGCGAACAATCACTAGGTGCGAGCTTCACCTCCTCCAGCGCCCACGGCGTTGCGTCCTCGAGTCAAGCCGAAAATAGGCACTTTTTGAAATTCGGGGTTTCTAACGCAAATGCCCCAGCTCCTTGTGCTGCTGATGTCCGAAATGCCGAACCCCGAAAGGGTCGAACGGTCTCCTGCCGTATCGGACTTTCAGTAACCGGGAGTCCATGACTCTCGGTCCCAAAACCACTCGCCACTCCAAGCCCGTATTCCTGAAATGGCTTAACACCGAAATGGGCTCAGATCTCTTCGGGATTTCATGAACCGGGAGTTCACGATGTAGTGGCTCCTTCACCCTTGCCTCCTCTGCTTCTCGATCCCCAAAATGCCGAAATGTCGAACCGCTCAACGGCTCTGGTTCGTTCTTTCTCTCCGAATGCCTTCGGGTTTCGCGATTTCGTGAGTCGGGACTCCACGTCTCCCGACTCCTGGCCTCTTGACCACCCGGGTCTCGAAATGCCGAAACCTTACCTGACGCGACTCAGTCTTCGGGACTTCAGAATTCGCTAATCCGCGATTCCAGTGGAAAACGCTCTTGTTCCTTCGACCTCCCGGACTCCAAAATGTCGAAAAGCCGAAACGCCAAAAAGGCTAATTCCTCTAGAACCGCAACCCTATTCCAAAAGCCTGTCGCGATTCACGACTTCGAGATTTCATGCCAAGACCCCGGTCTCCTGTCATCGAGAACACTAAAAAGACGAACCCCGAAATGGCGGTCTTCCACTCCAAAGGAAGATCAACGACTCATAGCCTCCCCTGATCCGACGACTCAGATTCTTTCGGGATTTCACAGGTCAAGAGTCCTGAACTCTTATCCTTTGCATGCCCGGTGTCCGAATTGTCGAAATCCTCCTTTCGGGGGCTTCCCCGAACCTCGACCGTTGTCACGTATCCTCCTGTGCTAAACGGTCCTGACGCCTTCGGGACTTCGGGAGTCGGAACTTCCTGTCTCGCGACTCTTCCTCCTCAGACGCCCGGTATCCAAAACCCCAATGGGCTTCCAGATCTCTGCCACGTGTCCTCTGACGATGGATGGTTCTGATCTTTTCGTGACTTGACGAGTCCTCTCCTCTGCTTCTACGAGGGTTAAACCTCGTTCAACACCTCTCAGATCCGATGACTATCAGCTATCTACGCAAGATCTGACGACCCAAATATCTTTCTTCTGTGCACTCTCCTCCTGCTGCCTGGACATAGATTCAACGATCTGGATCTTTTCCTCTACCCGATCCAATGGTAGGTGTGCTCCCCCTTGAGCTAACACTTCTTCTCCCTGCCTCTTGGAAGATTTTCCAAGTTTCAAAGGTCTCGGCCTTTGTCTCCCACTGCGAAGCCTGTAACCTTGGCTTCCGCCTATATTCTAAAAGGCGTTCCTCCTCCTGAGCTTTATCAACTCTGAAACCTCGAAAGGTTTGCCATCCTCTACACTCCTTGCAGCTATCGCTCTGTGTGCGAAGGTACTGTTCCTCCTGAGCTTTCTTTATCTCTGAACCCTCCAAAGGGTTTCTCGATCTCTGCACTCTTTGCAGGATCCTTGCACACAACCGTGCTATCCGTCCTGAACTTTTCCAATTCTAAACCTTCCAAAGAGGTTTTCTTGGCCTCTGCGACTCTTTGCAGGGTCCTCTGCACACAACTATGCTATCTCTTCTAAGCTTAATTGTGGCTCTAACCTCAAGTTGTCTCTGTCCCTTTCTCTCCTTGAAGGGATGTAAGTGCCCTCTGGCAACTTCCTGCTCAAGCACGCTTTGCTGAGCCTGCAGGGTGTTCAACAACCCTGTGAAGGTCTTCCCTTGACACTTCTCTTCTCCAACAGAACTCAAAAAGAGTCCTTCTGTGCACACTTGCACCAACTCAATGCCCTCTTGGCAGAGTTCTCTAAAATCCTCAGTGATTCCATCTTTCCTTCTCTCTTTGAACTCAAAACAGAGTTCTTCTATGCACTCTATGCACTTGCTCAATTCCCTCCTGGCAGAGCTTCTACAGAATTCTCAGAAATTCTGTCTTCTCTGTGCCTCCTCTGCACAGTTCGACCTCCAAGGTGTTCAACAACCTTGAGGTTTCTTCCCGAGTCAATGACTTCAGCTGGTGCGCCCTCTTGGCACGTATTTGACTAAATTCCGCAGAATTCAGAAGTGCACTCCTTGCACTGGCTTTCAGAACACGTAGTGTTCTGTCATGCAACCTCTTGCATGAAGCCACAAAAAACTCCAAACTTGAAAATCAAAGAACCCCACAGAAAACTACTCTTGTCTGTGACCTGCAAATGCACACCTAACATACATCTACAACATATCATCAACATAATAAGACATTCATTCAACAACACAGAATAATATGCAGGAAAAACTTCTCTCAGTTTGTATTAATTTGAAATGCCTCTTTACAAATGAAAGCTCAGACTGCTACAGAGTCTCGACTCTCTTCTCTTCTCTCCTTCTCTCCTATTCTCTATTCTGCTCACTAATTTAGAAAACAAAAGAAGATATTTTTACAAAGAGGGGCTCCTCGAGCTCTTCCCTCCATCCTCACCAACTCTCATGAATTACATTCAATTTCATTGAATGGGCCATCTAATCTGAATCGGATCTAGATCCCCATCGATCTGTCATCCATTAAGGCGACACTAACTACTGCCTGCTCAAAGGCACGGCTTGGCTCTACCAGCCTTACAAACTTTTAATTACATTAATTTCAAATTCAAAATTTGAAAGTGAGAGGGCCACACCTCTCCTCCTCCATTGAACACACACTTGATGTGCTGGCTGGATGGCGTTGGAGCGATGCTCCTGCATCAATGTGCATGTGCATGTGACAACATGACTAAATTAGTTGGCATGTTTCCAACAGTGATACAATATTGAATGTTGTTATAGAATTGAAAATTGTTATAAATGGATTATAAGTCATAGAATCTGAATCTTGTTATACAGTATTGAATGTTGTTATAGAATTGAATATTGTTATAGATGGATTATAGGTCATAGAATCTAAATTGCTTTCAAATCTAAACATCTATAATTGCTTTAAAATCTGATGATTTATAATTCAAAGACAACCTTCAATTCAATACTGCGTAGCAAACTGGATATTGGTCACAGTTAGACTAGGATCTTAATTGCCACTGGATTTCATACCTTTCAAGGTGCCGTAAATTTAAGGAGGCTGGCGGGCCTTTATGGGATAAATGGGCATGCTTAACGCAAATGCTACGCAGAATACGAGGAGAAGGCTAACTATGACAAGAGACGAGAAGAAAGCTCGGAAAAACAAAGATTAAAAGGTAACTGCAACTTGTTATTCTGCAAATTATCTTCATGCGCCTTCGATCTCTTCCTCCCACCGCTGTGCTATCTACATTTGAACCTTGAGTTTTAAAGGAGGAACTTTAACAGATCATGCGCCTTCGAGCTCTGAGCTTTAAAGTAGGAACTTTAGCAGATCATGAAACATTCGCAGGGTTGGCATTCCGAATTCCCCTGAGACTCTCCACGACGATGATCTGCGTAAGGGACTTTGCGAACATCTGGGTGCAGCTGCCTCTCTCCTTCTAGAATCAAAACAGCGAACCCACCACCGGATAGGATTTCCAGATTGGTATAAAGACTAGGGCGACATATGTATATACAGAAAACCCAAAAGAAACGCAGGAATCTGCTGGGTCTGCATAGAAATATTCGCCATGGCTGCTTCTGATCTGTCCATTTGGCGGAAATTGTCTGTTTGTGTTCATCCAAATCAGCTGCACAACGTTCATTGATGTTTTAGTAGGAGCATGTCAATTAATAATTCTTAACATTACTCATTCGTTTTGCTTCACAGTTTCGTAACTGCTCGAGATGTTTTTGTAATCACCCCCCTCTACATCATAGCCATAGATTTCAGAAAGAGCAGGGATTTTCTTTTTTAATAGATGAAATCTACATTAATTGAGTTGTTATCTCATGTGCTTATGACATTATCCTTCTAGGGTCTGTTTGGTTTGCGTCTGCGTCGGAGTCGCGGAGAAACCTTTGCACGTTGATTGAGAACGTTTTCCTTTCTCATGTCGATTCTACTTATGGCCTGGTTGTATAAAAAATAAATATAATGCCATTTTTTATCCCTAAGTGATATGATCTATTTTGAATGATACAGGAAGACATGAATAGGCCCATGACCGATGTTATCCTTAGTTGTGGATGCTGCAGAGAGAATCTACACTCTTTCAGGGTTGGATTACAGGTCTCTTCATTAAATAATTCTGGACGAACCTTTGTTTGGAAAAGGGATATGTGTGTTCTATATGAAGTAAATGGGTTGATGCAAGTTCATTCAGGCTGCAAAAGAAAATCACCTCATGTTAATATAATCAGCATTAAACTAGTTGAAACGAACAGGTCTCTTTTATAATCCGTTTCTTTGTGTTTGAGCAGGGATCGCTAGATTTAAGGGCTCCCAAAGAGGTAGCAGAGTACCTTGGTACTTTTCACCATGAATTCCATTTTTCTGTGCAGGTAATCCATGTTTGTATGCCTAGTATGGTTCTCTTGTTTGTATTCTTGTTACTATGTTTGGCTTCTTATGGTTACCTTCAATTGATTTGGTTCTTAAATCTGTTTCTTTGTGTCTGAGCTGCACCTTCGATTGATTTTTGTGTTAAATCCGTTTCTTTGTGTTTGAGCTGGGATCGCTGGATTTAATGGCTGCAAAATGATAAATTGTGAAGCAAGAAATGCAGAGAGAAAGCATAGAGCAGAAATAGTATTCAGTATATTGAGAATGTAAGGAGAAAGTACAATGAGAAGAGTTAATGAAGAAGTACTGTGCAAAAGGAAAATAGCTGAGCTAAATAGGCTCAAGCAAATCAAGAAAAGAAAGTACAGCTGGCCAGGACAGCTGGTAGTGTATAGTCAGACTGTTGAGGTTACATTATATTTAACACTCCCTCTTAAACTCAACAGTTGCAAACATCAACACTGATTATGCCCAAGTGCTGTCTCTGAAAATCAAAAACAGACTTTACCAGTGGCTTTGTGAAGATATCTGCGAGCTGATCTCGAGAACCACAGAATTGGAGTGCAATGTCACCATTATTGACGAGCTCGCGGATGAAGTGAAAGGGAGTGTCAATGTGTTTGATTTTCTTGTGAAACACATGATTTTTGGATAGAGCAATTGCTAAGGTATTGTCACAAAAGATAGGAGTTGGATCCTTTTCTGTATGTGACATATCTTTCAATATTCTTCTCAGATAGACAGCTTGACAAGAAGCTAAGGTAGCAGCAACATACTCTGCCTCTGCAGAATATATTGAGACAATTGGCTGCTTCTTTGATGCCCATGAAATCAGGTTCGAGCCTAGGTGAAAAGCATGTCCTAAGGTGCTTTTCTTGTCATCTAGGCTGCCTGCAAAATCACTGTCTGTGTAACCAGATAGTTGATTATTATCAGATTTAGTGTACCATAAGCCAAAATTGAGAGTTCCTGCAACATATGTCAGAATCCATTTCACCATTTTCTAGTGAGAATCTTTGGGAGATTCCATGAATCTGGAAACAAGGCTAGCTGCATATATAATATCAGGCCTAGTTGCTGTAAGATACAACAAAATTCCTACTAAACTTTTGTACAGGGTAGGGTCCACTGTAGGGCCTTCATCTTTCTTGCTCAATTTTGTGCCTAGAGGTATAGGGGTTTTTGTTGGATTGCATTCTTCTATGAAAAATCTTTTGATAATGTCTGTTGCATACTTTTTCTAACAAAAAAAAATGGCTTTGGTTGATTGATCAACCTCAATCCCCAAAAAATATTTCATGATGTGAAGATCTGTCATTTCAAACTTAGATTGCATGGCATGTTTAAAATTGGTTAATTCAAGATTTCCAATATATATCATGTCATCAACATATAAACATACAATCAAAATTTTACCGTGCTGATCAGTTTTGGTGTAAACAGTTGGCTCATTTTGACTTCTGCTGAAACCACTTTTGATCAGATAAGTGTCAATTATGTTGTACCAAGATCTTGGAGCTTGCTTTAATCCATACAAGTCTTTCTTCAGCCGATATACTTTGGCTGGCTACTCTTGGACTTCAAATCCAGGTGGTTGATCGACATAAACTTCTTCTTCTAAGAAACCATTTAGGAAGGCTGACTTGACATCCATCTGGTATACTTGCCATTTATGTTGGGCTGCTATGGCCAATAGAGTTTTGACAGTGTCTAACCTTGCTACTGGAGCAAAATTTTCACCATAGTCAGTACCAGGTTGTTGTGAGAATCCTTTGGCAACAAGTCTTGCCTTGTGTTTTTCGATCTGCCATTTTTTACTGAGTTTAGTTTTGTAAACCCACTTGACACCAATACTTTTCTTGTGACTTGGCAAATCAACAAGATCCCATGTCTTGTTCTTCTTAATGGAGTCAATTTCTTGGTTCATGGCTTGAAGCCAATGTGGCTCCTTAGTGGCTTCCTTAAAAGATGTAGGTTGACATGACATTAAAGAAAAAAAGTTGTGCTATTCAAAGTCATCCAACTGCTGATGGATTTCTCTCAAACTTTGAGCTCTCTGATTTTGAATTTCAGAGGATGAGTCTCTGCTTGAAGTTGAGTTATCTTGAGAATTTTCAGATCGTCCTTGTACTTACAATCTTGGAAGAACATGTAGAGGTATTTGTTGTCCTAAATTTTCTGTGTTTTCAGAACTTGGCAGCAATGGATTTTGACTGTTCAGTTGCTGATTTTCTGATTCATTCCAGAATTGATTTTCCAGAAATTTTACATCTCTGCTGAGACTTAGTTTCTTGGAGATTGGGTTGTAAAGCCTGTAGGCTTTAGATGTTTCACTATTTCCAGCAAAAATACATTTCTCACTTCTATCATCCAGTTTCTTCTTTAATTTGTAAGGTATGTGAGCGTATGCTATGCATCCGAATGTCATTAGATGTGAAACATTTATCTTTGTCCCACTCCATGCTTCTTGAGGGATTTTCATCTTTAGACTTGTGGTTGGAGATCTATTCAAGAGATAAACTGAGCATGCTACTGCTTCAGCCCAAAAAATGTTTGACAAATTTTTTTCTTTGAGAAGTGTTCTTGCCATATTCATTATTGTCTGATTTTTCCTTTCAGCCACTCCATTCTGTTGTGAAGTATACCTGGCTATTGTTTGCATGATAATGCCTTGTGATTTACAGAAATTTGCAAATTCATTGGAGTTGTATTCTCCTCCTTCATCGGACCTGAGTGCTTTTATATATTTGCCACTTTGTTTTTCAGCTTCTGCCTTGAATTCTTTGAATTTTGCAAAAGTTTCAGACTTGTGTCTGAGAAAATAGATCCAGATTTTTCTACTGAAATCATCAATAAATGTTAGAAAGTATAAACTACCACCTATGGACTCTGTTTGCATTGGTCCACATAGGTCAGTGTAAACTAGTACGAGATGTTGTTTGGCTTGATTGGATGACTGTGGAAAACTAGTTCTCTTATGTTTTCCAAGTATGTAAGACTCACATGGGGAATTTTGTTCTTTGAAGATGGGAAGACCTTTGACCATGGAGTTCTTCTGAAGAAGACTTAGACTCTTAAAGGGTAGATGTACAAATCTTGTATGCCAAACTATTGTTTCATTCAGGGTGGATGCACTTTGTGCATATGGTTGAATCAGATTTGCAGTTCTGAGTGTAAGGAGAAACATCCTATTCAGAGTCATGTGGATTTTAGAAATCAATTTTCTGCTTGGGATTTTGTCATATATCTTTCAAGATGCTCCCTCAAAGAGTACCTTATAGCCATGTTCAATGAGCTATCCTACACTTAGCAGATTATGTTTCAGATCTGGAACATGATAGACATTGCTTATGTCTTTCTTTTCATTTTGTTTAGTAAGAATAGGTACAGTTCCTTTGCCTTGAATTTTGACTAAGGAATCATTTCCAAGTGTAATATCAGATGAGATTGAAGAATCAATGCATAAAAGTAAATCTTTGTTACCTGTCATGTGATTGTTGCATCCACTGTCCAGGAACCAGAGATCTTTAGATTGTTCTTCAATCTTGTGGCATGAGAGAAACATACCTTTTGAGGTTTCTCCCGTATGATTTGACACATGTGCTCTGCCTGAGAGATGATCTGTCTGCTTCTTCCAACATTCATATTCATAGTGCTCATATTTTTTGCAGTAATAGCATTGTATGCTTGATTTTTCATTTGATCTTCTCCCTATGCCTCTTTGAGGCTGAAAATTCTGATTCTGGTGTTGTTGTCTGTGACCTTGAAAATTTTGATGCTGGCTTTGTTGTCTGTTACCTCCATTCGAGTGTTGGTCACTTGTAGTACTCCCTCGTCCTCGGTGACCTCTGCCTCTTCCTTTTCCTCTCCCTCTGTTGAAGGAGAATTGAGTTTTGAAGGCATTGGCGATTGAATCATCTGTGAGATGCAGTCTGGTCTCATGTGTCACTAGGGAACCAGTCAGTTCATCTATTGAAAAACGTGACAGATCCTTAGATTCAAGGATTGTTGTAACAACCATTTTGAATTTCTTTGGTAAACTTCTGAGGACTTTCTCAACTATGCATTGATCAATGATGGCTTCACCAGTCAATCTGATTTGATTCATGATTCCCATGACTCTGGTCATAAACTGATCCACATTTTCAGACTCTGTCATTCTTAAAGTCTCGAATTGTGTCCTCAAGGTCTGTAGTTTGACTGTTTTGACCCTGTCATTTCCTTGGGAGGCTGATTTAAGGATGTCCCAGGCCTGTTTTGAAGTACTAGCGCCTGTGATTTTTGAGAAAATTGAATCATCCACAGAATTTTGAATCCAGAATTTAGCTTTATTTTCTCTGTTCCTCTTAGTTGCCTGAGCAATTCTTTACTGGTTTGTCATGGCGGCAAGGTCTGCTGGATTTGGTTCCATATATCCAAGATCCACTGGATCCCAGCACTCTTGTGCTTGCAAGAAGTATTTCATTCGAAGAGACCAAAACTCATAGTTCTTTCCAAGAAGAATCGGACCTTGAGTTGGTCCTAAATTGCTAGACATCGCCATATTTAAAGAATTTGAACAAAACAGAAAATGAATTTTGGAAAAATTTTGTGTTTACCTGTTTCTTGCGGCTATACCAGGTTTGCTAATTTCTCTGTCCCTCAATTTGCCGAAATCCGAAATATCCCGACGCTTATTCAAACGCCTTTTCAAGATTTCGCGTTTCAGGACTTCCTATTTCCCGATGTCAAGAGTCCTTGACCCTTCATCCTTTCGATCTCCGAAATGTCGATTTGCTGAAATGGATTTAACAACAATTAGCCCCAAGGCTATACCTCTGGTCCATGTGACCGCTTCCCATATGACCACAGTCCTATTTCGGGGTTTTATGATGCAAAGCGCCCGACCTCTTGTCTCTTGGATGGTCGAAATGCCGAAATGACCTTTATCACATTAGCCCCTTGAGCTATGCCTTGGTCCATGTGACCACTACTCATAAGACCACAGTCTTGTTTTGGGGTTTCACGACTCAAGTGGCCGATCTCCTTTCCTCTTGACCCCCGAAATACCGATATGCGGAATGCTGAAATGGAAAAGAGTCCTTCTCCTTTTAGAAAATCTCCCGAAATCCTGGATTGTTGCCACACATCTCCTCAAGATGGACGGTCCTCCTGCGTTTCGTGATTTCGCAACTTGTGACCCTCAGTGACACAAATCCTCTGTCAACTTGAAACCCCGGTAGCCGAAATATCGACGGTTTCCTCGATCTCTGCCACGTGTCCCAACGAATGGATGAATGTGATCTTTTTTGAGATTTCGGGACTTTCACTGTGGAGTGTCCCGACCTTCGTCAATAATACCTCCGATATCCCGAACTCCGAAATGCTGAAATTTTGATGGCGCTTGGATGTGATGCCATGTGTCCTAACGAATGGACGCCTGTGATCTTTTCGGGATTTCGAGACTTTCACCGTGGAGTGTCCTAACCTTCGTCAACAAGACCTCCGATATCCTGAACTCCGAAATGATAAAATTTTGATGGCGCTTGGATCTGCTGCCACGTGTCCTAATTGATGGACGGTCGAGATGATTTCGCATATGATTTCCAACTCCCGATTATCGATTTCGAGATAGTGTTAGATCGATGGCTCATGATCTTTCTCGATTCGATGGTCTAGAATGAATTAGGATTTCACGATTCACGAATTCTCACGGTACTCTTCTGACCTTTACACCCTGCGAGTCAGCGAAATGTCGAGATCTCGCTGCGTATCCCTTGATGAATGGTCCTAACGATTTCGTGACTTTGCAAGTCAAAATTTCTCCTGTGCGCTCCAGAGGACTAAGCCTCGTGCACTTTCTCATGGAACCGACGACTATCGGTCCTCTACACCAAATCTGACGGTTGAAAATCTTCCATCATTTCTGTGCTCTCCTCATCCTTGCTGCAGTCGATTTGCACCTCAGGTCTTTTTGCAGGTCCGATCTTATGGCTGCAACTGCTCGTTCTTGAATGCTTTCGCAAGTTCTTTGCTGTTCTTTCAAAGAGTTTCTCCTGAGGAAAAAAATTCGTGAATCTTTCAAAGATTTGAAAGAATTTCACGAGTTCTTTGAAGCTTACTATTCTCTGCTGCAATCTTTGATGGATTTGAGATATTTCCCAAAATTCTTTAAATGTGCTTGCCTCCTGCAGCTCTTCTTCGAGAATCTTTGACGTATCTGAAATTGTTCACGATTCTTTATACTTTCTTCTTCTGCAGTCTCTCCTTCCTCGATCTTTCAAGTGTATAGCGCTCTACTTCCTCGTGGGAGTTTCCCGCGACGATCTTTTGAGAGAAATGTAGACAACAACTTTCTCTCCAGTCTTTGTGAAGTGGCTCGCATCCTGTGCTCTCATTCACAGTGTAAGCTCTGCGCTGTTTGAGGATCAGGTTGCTCTCCAGTCTGTGTGAAGAGGCTTACTGCTGAAGCTCTGATACCATGATAAATTATGAAGCAAGAAATACAGAGAGAAAGAATAGAGCAGAAATAATATTCAGTATATTGAGAATGTAAGGAGAAAGTACAATGAGAAGAGTTAATGAAGAAGTACTGTGCAAAAGGAAAAAAGCTGAGCTAAATAGGCTCAAGCAAATCAAGAAAAGAAAGTACAACTGGTCAGGACAGCTGGCAGTGTACAGTCAGACTGTTGAGGTTACATTATATTTAATCCATTTATTTGTGTTTGAGAAGGGATTGCTAGATTTAAGGGCTCCCAAAGAGGTAGCAGAGTACCTTTGTACTTTTCACCATGAATTCCATTTTTTTGTGCAGGTAATCCATGTTTGTATGCCTAGTATGGTTCTCTTGTTTGTATTCTTGTTACTATCTTTGGCTTCTTGTGGTTACCTTCAATTGATTTGGTTCTTAAATCCGTTTCTTTGTGTCTGAGCTGCACCTTCGATTGATTTTTCTATTAAATCCGTTTCTTTGTGTTTGAGTTGGGATCGCTAGATTTAATGGCTGCAAAAGAGGTAGTAGATTACCTTGGTTTTTTCACCATGAGATCCATTTTTCTCTGCAGGTAATCCATGTTTGTAATATGTATGCCTACAATGGTTCTCTTGTTTGTATTCTTGTTGCTAGCTTTGGCTCGATGTGGTTACCTTCAATTGATTTTGTTGTTAAATTCGTTTGAGCAGTAATTGTCACATTTAAAAGCTGCAAAAGAGGTTTCCATTTTACTCTGCATGCATTCCATGTTTGTATGCTATGCATTCCATGTTTTTATTCCTGTTATTAGCTTTGGCCTGATGTAGTTACCTTCAATTGATTTCGTTGTTAACTTGGGTTTAATCTACAATGGTTCATTGTTGTTCATCCTCTTGGCTTAGGATTTAGTATAGTGAGCTTCACTTGTTTTTTTTCTATATGTAACTCTTAGGCAAGAGTGGCTTTTTCTTTCTACACACCTTTATTTAAGACGACCCCAACTTTCTCTAAATTGCGGTCAATGTGGAGAAATGGTATACTATGACATCATTGTATAGGGTATTCCAAGGATTTATTGGTGAAGATGTCTTGTGGCTATTTTATGTTCGATAAAACATGCTATTGTCACACAGGACAAACACCTTCAGTAATCACTCACACAACTAGACCAAACATAGGACAAACACCTTCAGTAATCACTCACACAACTCGACCAAAGATCAATACACCGATGTTTTTACGTGATTAAAAATCTCATATAAAGAAACACTCCACAACCCAAGACTCCACGAAAAAGCCACTTGAGGCCATATATTAATGCAGAAGAAAAACATTTTACAAGAGAGTTTCTCATAATCAATCATTAGCAAATGACCCTCCATTCTTTTTAAATAGAAATCATGGACCAATCGGGTGTCAAGCCATGGATCAATATAGCAGTTAAGATCGAGTAGAATATGAGCCTTAGACTCACTCTATGTCTAAAATATATCTTGATTGTCGGATAACATAAGTACAAATGCATAGTAATGCATACTAAAGAAACACATTTTTTCCTAAAGACATATTTGACCAAGTTGAACTTAATTAACTCCTAAGTGTTTACATATCCTAACATCCCCCCTTAAGAAAAACTTGGGATATGATTGAAGTATTTACAAAGGTGACAAAATAAGAGAAGGGAATAGGCATTAGAACTTATCCCCCCTTAATGACAACTTCCTGAACTCCTAACATAGATTGAAGTTTGAAAAAATTCACTTCTGTAAAAGATTTTGTGAAAATGTCTGTAATTTGATCTTTGGTAGGGAAAAATAACACTACAATAACTCGATCATGAATGAGATTTATGATGAAATGCATGTTTAGTTCAATGTATTTATTATATACTAATGTTTCACTAGATATTTGGAAAGCTTGATGGAAGTATGATTGTTGCACCAGAGGTTGGTCAGATGCTCCTGTTGGAATCCAAACTCTAAAAGGATCAGTCGAAGCCAATACGGCTTATTGATTTGTATTAACTACTCCTCAATACTCTATTTTTTCTGGAAAAAAGAGCAATAGCCTATTGTTTCTCACAAACCCAAGTGATAGGTTCTCAACCAAGGATGAAAGCATAACATGTAGTAGACTTCGATCATTAATGTCACCGCTCCAATCTGAATCAGTGAAACCAACCAACAAAAACCTCCACCATGAATTGTAACGTATCCCAAATTGAATTGTACCTCATATATAGTGAAGTACCTCATATATACTGAAGTATCATTTTTTTTGCTTTTCAATGGCTCTCATGGGGTGTTTGCATATACCGAGAAACAAAACCAACAATAAATGAAATATCAGGATGGGTATGAGTCAAATATAGAAGGATATCAACTAATTTATGGTATACAATGGCTTCAAATTTGGGAGTAGTATAGGTGGCAATAAGTTTGACTTTAGCCTGGAAAGAAGAAGGGGTTGGTTTAGAATCTTCGATGTTAAAGCAATGAAGAAGGTCACATGCATACTTAGATTGAGAAATAAAAATTCCTTTACTGGTTTGCAATACTTGGAGGCCAAGGGAATGATGCAAATAACGTAAGTCTATTATTTCAAATTTATTCTTAAGGTTGGATTTCATATTGGTTAAAAGATTAGGATCACTACAAGTGATGATAAGGTCATCAACATAAATAAAAAGTATTATGGGATGGATTCCTACTTTCTTGGTATAGACATTAGGGTCAAAATAACATCTAGAAAATCCAGTGTCAA
>ML789492.1:161909-189523 GCA_009831015.1 Picea engelmannii | reverse complement strand
ATTAGGCCTTGGCATACTTTACCCAACATACCCCACTTTCTAAAGCATGCCCCATGTCTTAACATAAAGTGTATACCACGTTTCAATTCTTGGGATTATGATTTTGGCATTTTCTCCACAAAGAAGTCAAAATATATATTATTATTTATGCCACGTTCCTTTTATAAACAAGGTTGGTTATATTCAAAGTCTCATTCCATTGAAAACATATATTACAAAGAATTAATGGGTACATTGACAAAGAATCATATGACCATTATGGACGTGAGACAATGCCAAAGAGATTCATAATGTTGAGAAAGTTTCGAAGGTGATGATCGAAACCGCGTGTCCAAAATGCTGATGTAGATTTTCAGAATATCAATTTTTCTATAAAAAAAAAAAAGATTGTGTAGGCGATGAAAGGGAATGCACTGAAGATTTCCCATGATGAATATGGATGTCTATGCTCATTTGCACTCTCAATTTCAATGTGTCTTGTTTCCAGGTTTATAATTCATGATCTAATAAAGATTTGAAGGAATTGGCATTGGATAAATGTTCCGGAGACTCTAAAATCAACAACTTGTTCTCTTACTATATTACGGTATTCTCCGGTCTGTGGGTGATGAACATTATAGAAGTTCAAAAATAAAACATATTCAGAGCCAGAATCAGCAAGGCGACCAGTTGTTAGTTTTATTCACATGTTCTCCAGTCAAATGCCCCATTGTTGGACTCACTAGAGAGTATACAAGGGCAAGAAATAAAAAGGGTCTACCATCACATTTGGTTAGTTTCGGCTCATGCAAACACCCGACTAAAACCAACAAGTAAACTCCGCGTAAATATGGAACCGAGTTCGCAATCGGTAAAATCAAATAATTATTGAGTTTAATGAAATTAAAAATGATATGGCGAATGCGATTAAGGAACCAAATGAGTTTACAAACTCAAATAGAAAAAAAAAAGAAAAAAAGAAAACAAAGTATTAGCGGAGAGAACACCTCCGAATATAAAATAGTAACTTCGATTCAAAAACATTTTCAGAATTGGTCATGCCTGATTAAATCCGTTTCAGGTATATATACAAATAACTTCAATCTTATAAAAAAATTAATCAAGGCGGTGATGGTGTTTCATGGCTTGCAAAGGTTAAGGCGACCACCGCTAACAAATCCACCGATGGTGTATCGAGTTTTGAAAAGTCAAGCCATCGATTTACCGTTTTCACAGAGGCGGTGAAATGATTACATCCTGACATACTCCCTTTTAGTCATTTTAGAGCAAAACGAACTGAAAATATGTAAAAGCAAAATTGCTGTAAACAATGCATTACATCTTGCAGACCTCGATATTTCTTCTATGGATTTTAAACAATTCATTTCCCAAAGGTTTCATAAATATGTCTGCAAATTGATCTTCAGATCTGCAGAACTGAACATAAATCTCTTTACCAGTTACCAACTCTTGAATGAAATGATCCCTCGTATCAATATGCTTACTCTGTTTGTGAAAGACGTGATTCTTTGACAGTGCAATGGCAAGTTTATTGTCACAGACAATTTGGGTTGCATCATTCTGGTCATGCAACAATTCATTCAAGACCCTTCTCATCCATACAACTTGACATGCAGCTGCAGTTGTTGCAACATACTCTGCCTCAGTAGAAGATAGAGTCACAATCGACTGTTTTTTTGATGCCCATGCCACTACTCTAGATCCAAGACTGAATACATACCCAATTGTGCTTTTCCTGTCATTAATGGAACCTGCAAAATCACTATTAGTATATCCGATCAGCTCAAAGTCTAAAATTGATGTGTATCGGATACCAAAGTCCGTTGTTCCAACAACATATCTCGGGATCCTCTTTCCTGCTTGCCAATGAGTACTCTTCGGAGTCTCCATGAATCTCGAAATCAAACTTACAACAAACATGATATTAGATTTGGTTGTTGTTAAGTACATAAGGCTACCAAATAGCCTCTTATATAGAGTTGGATCAACATATGATCCCTCATCATACTTGCTTAGTTTAATACCAGTTGCCATTGGTGTTGTAGCTGGCTTGCAATTCATCATTCTAAACCTTTTCAACACTTTATTTGCATAGTTAGTTTGACAAATGAAAATGCCATCATCAGATTGATCCACTTCAATTCCAAGAAAATATTTCATCAATCCTAAATCAGTCATCTCAAACTCTATTTTCATGGCATTTTCAAAATCATCTACAGATAGATCTCCTGTAAAAATCAGGTCATCAACATACAAACAAACAATCAAAATTTTACTTATCTGGTTTACCTTTGTATACAGAGTTGGTTCACTTGGAATTCTATTGAATCCAACACTAATCAGGTATTCATCAATCCTGTTATACCAAACTATGGATGCTTGCTTCAATTCATATATATATTTCCTTAATTTGTAAACTTTATCTTTGTGTTTATCAATCTCATAACCCGGAGGTTATCTTACATAAACCTCTTCTTCTAAATATCCATTCAAGAATGCAGACATGATGTCCATCTGATGCATGATCCATCTATTCTGAGCTGCAATAGCTAAGACCATCCTCACAATGTCGATTCTTGCTACAGGAGAAAATGTTTCATTGTAATCAATACTGGGTTGCTGACTAAACCCTTGAGCTACAAGTCTTTCCTTGTACTTTTCAACTTCACCTTCTTCATTCAACTTAGTCTTATAAACCCACTTAACACCAATATTGTTCTTACCTTTAGGTAAATCTACAAGATCCCAAGTGTTATTTCTTTCAATGGAATCAATTCCTCATCCATTGCTTTTATCTAGACATCCTCTTTAGCAGCTTTATCAAAACTTACAGGATCACAGGCCATTAGTGCAAAATTTGAAATATGATCTACTTCTTCATCCTGATCATAGAATTCTCTTAAGATTCTATTCTTTTGTCCTTTAAATCTGTTTCTTAATGAAGCTAAAGTGGGATTTGATTCACTACTTACCCGTGAATCTGTTTGATGTCCACCATGTCCAAATAGCTCACCACGCTCATGAGTTCTGGGTGTTCTAAATTGAGATGGGATGAAATCTGGTGCTTGCTTTGTTGGACTTCTTGCTGCAGGCATATGTGCATGTGGAACCAACTGGCCATCTCATTCAGCCTGCTCAACTCCATCATCATCTTCACGGGGTAACATAGTTCCCTCTGAAATTGATTTGTCAATACTTCCATCCCAGGCTTCATCTTCTTTAAATTGAATATCTCTATTGATTACATATTTCTGGGTGATGGGATTGTAGAGTTTATATGCCCTAGATTCTTCACTGTATCCAACAAAGATACATCTCTCACTTCTGTCATCCAACTTCCTCCTCATTTCTGCAGGTACATGCACAAATGCAACACATCCAAAAATTCTGAAATGAGAAACATTGCAAGGCTTACCATCCCAGGCTTCCTGAGGCACACAATCCCTCACGGTCTTGGTCAGACTTCTATTCAAGATAAAAACAGAGCAAAGAACAACATCTCCCCAATATTCATTTGAAAGATGCTTCTCTTTCAACATGCTTCAAGCCATATCCATGATGGTCCAATTCTTCCTTTCATCCACTCCATTCTGCTGTGGACTATATTGAGCAGTAAACTTCCTTTTAATTCCATGAAGATCACAAAATTCAATGAATTCATTAAGTTTGTATTCACCTCCTCTGTCATACCTTAAGATTTTAATGGTTTGAGCACTCTCATTTTCAACCTAGACTTAAACCTCTTGAAAACATCAGAAGCTTCAGATTTCTGTTTCAACAAATACAACCAAGTCTTCCTACTGAAATCATCAATGAAAGTCATAAAATAAACACTACCATTTAAAGAAGGTGTTTGCATAGGTCCACATAAATCCATGTGGACAATTTCCAATGGAGATTTTGCTATGTAAGAAACACCTGAAACAAATTTCTCTCTGTGTTGCTTCCCAAGTATACAACTTTCACAAGAGCTTGCAAGTTGCTGGATACAGGGCAACTCCTTTACCATCTGCTTTTTCTGTAACAGATCTAAGCCATGAAAATGTAAATGACCATATCTCAAATGCCATAGCCAAGATTCATCTAAACTTCCATCTTTATAAGCATTCAAAGAACCACTTAAATCATTTCTAATAACAAGTGGAAACATTCTATTCTTGGTCATCTCTACTTTTGCAATCAATTGTTTGTTGGGTAATTTATCATAGATTGTACATACCTTGTTCTTGAAGAATACTCTGTACTTTTTCTCCATCAGTGGTCCAACACTAATAAGATTACATTTTAAACCAGGCACAAAATAAACATCATCAATATTTCTTCTCTGATTATTCTTAGTGTAGACTGGAACTACACCTTTACCATTAACTGTAACCTTACAGTCATTTCCCAGTTTTACTTCAGACTGAATACTAGTATCAATAGAAGAAAATAAATCCTTATTACCAGTCATGTGGTTACTGCAACCACTATCCAAAAACCAAATATCATTTTCACTTTACTGAGTGACATTACAGGTCAGAAACACAGGATTTTGATGATCCTCAGACTCATTTGTGATATGTGCATACACCTTTCCAGCATCTCCCTACTTCTTCCAACATTTGTTAGCAAAATTCCCAAACTTCTTACAATAATAACATTGCACTTTAGTTTTATCATACCTCTGATTTTCTTGCTGCCAGGGTTTGTTGCTGCTCCCTCTTAAATTAGGAGGACTCTGCTGGGACTTTTCCTCAGACTCTGATTCAGTTCTGTTGTCCCTTTGACCAAAAAATCTACCTCCTCTTCCATAATTATAAGACCTTCCTCTGGCTCTGCCTCTGGTAACATGCAGTTGAGATTTGAAAGCATGCTCCAATGATCCTTCTTCATATCTAGATATCCTAGATTCATGAGAAACAAGAGAACCAGTTAATTCATCAATTTGCATTAGACTTAAATCTTTAAATTCCTCTATGGGAACAACAACAGGCTCAAACTTCTTGGGTAAACTTCTCAGCGCTTTCTCAATAACTCTCTTATTCTTAATATCATCTCCATACTGCCTAAGTTGGTTTACTACACTTATCACTTGAGTCATGAAGGTATCAACACTTTCATTATCCTTCATCTTCAGATTTTCGAAGTCCCTTCTTAAGTTCTGCAACTTGACTGTCTTCACCTTGGACACACCTTGATAACAGGTTTCAAGAATGTCCAAAGCCATCTTTTAAGACGCAGCACTAGAAATCTTCGTAAAAATGGATTCATTTAATCCTTGCTGGATTAATCCAAGAGCTTCGTTATCCTTCTTCCCGTTTTCCTTCAACAAAACACAGTCAGCATTAGACAGAGCCAATTCTGCTACAGCATCAGCTGGCTCGGCATAACCATCAATAACATTAGTCCATAAATCCTGAGAACTCAAAATTGTCCTCATCTGAATATATCAAGAATCATATGACTTCTCGCTCAAGACAGAAACCCGAATCTGAGAAGAACTGCTACCAGAAGAAGCCATTTATAAAAGTTTGAAAGAAATCAAATAAACCTTCACGCAAGAAAATAAGAGAATAAAATTTGTCACTAATAGGAAAAAATCTGCAATGAACTAGGCAATTGCCGGATGGACTGCTGGCTTTGATACCAAATGTGAAAAAACAAACAAACGGAGGGAAGGTCAGAGTCCGAGTTTCGGCTCATGCAAACACTCGACTAAAACCAACAAATAAACTTTGCGCACTAAATAAACTCTACACAGTAAATAAACTCCGCACATTAAATAAAATCTGCACAGTAAGTAAACTCCACGCAATAAATAAAATCCGTGCACTAAAATAAAATCCGCGTTGTAAGTAAACTCCGCGCAAATATGGAACTGAGTTCGCAATCGGTAAAATCAAATAATTACTAGGTTTAATGAAATTAAAAACGATATGAAAAAGAAAAAAAAAATAAACAAAAAAAGAAAAAAAGAGCAAAGTATTAACGAAGAGAACACCTCCGAATACAAAATAGTAACTTCGATTCAAAAATATTTTCAGAAATGATCATGCCCGATTACAATCCGTTGATAGTGTCTCATGGCCTGCAAAGGTTAAGGTGGCCACGGCTAACAAATCCACCGATGGTGTCTCGAGTCTTGAAAAGTCAAGCCACCGACACCAATTTACCGTTTGCACAAAGGCGGTAAACAGAGGCGGTGAAATGATTACATCCTTACAAGTGGCACCATTTAATTAGCCGGGGGCACAGACAATGAGAAATCTCACTCATTCATTTAAAACCCATTTAACGAAGAATATACATTTTGGCATTCCCGCTGGTCACAAGAATACTACACCAAATGATTCAGCAACACATTTAATGAAACTAATGCTCCAAAAAATTGAAAAGCCCGTGCTCCAAAAACATCCGTGTGGTTGAGTCAGACGAAGGGCGCCACAATTTCTCATTATTGGAATTGTCTTAGATATGATATATTCCATTGCAGATGGAACTGCAACTGATTACACTATGAGATTTCCCAAGTACCAATGGGAGCCAAATTCATTTTCAAGTGGACCACATAGTTTATCTACTGAATCTTTTGGGAATTAGAAGGCAATGAAATGCCTACCACTGTGAAGCACCAGAACCGAAACAAATTTCATAAATTATCACATTGTGTGACGGAGAGTGTGTGGAGTGCTACCGTTGAATCACAACACCAAAGACAAATCACAATTGAGTTGATTTGTAATGGCATTCGTTGATGACAGAGGCAGTTGATCAGAAACCCTAATCACATTGCCCTAGTACACATGGAATATTTTTCAGCGCTCACTCCACTCTCTCCGGTCGTGAACAAATTGTTAAGATGAACGACGGCTGGAAATAGTTGATGGTTGGCATAGACTTGCTTTGCCCACTCCACATAGTCATCAAACGTGCTTCGCACAAGCACACGGTGTCCAATTTGAATTTCAACAGTACCAAAAACTTAGAAGTAAGGCGACCAAAAGCTATACTCCGATCTGCATCGACCTTGGCTCATGATGTTGTACTTAATGCTGCCATCTTATCAGTTATTATGATAAATGCAAGGGAACCATAGCGTTGTTGGTTATTTCTCTGAAATCAAAGGGAGTCAGGCTTTTTCTAAGAAAAAATTTCTCAAATTTATATAGGGTATAAATTCGTTTACAAAGTAAACTGCAGCAAGCTTGGAACGTGGTCAGAGCACTATCAGTAATGGACCATTACAAAAAAAAAAAAAAAAACCTAAATAAAGCCAACAAAGCGGGAAAAAACTGGAAAATGAATCAAGCTATCAAACTTTCAATGAACTGTCAACTATCTACTGCAATGTGGGAAGCCAACATCATTTTTAAAAAGAAATAGATTCACATCTTTCATTCTCCAAAATACAAGCAAAACAAAAATTGACATATGGAGGTTTCTAACGAACCTTTTTATATGGATATTTTATTAAAATGGAGTTGGTTATTTAGTTATGGTCATCTGTAAAAGCCAAAATGAACTTAAAGAAAACATAGAGCAGATACTTATCAGATTGATTTCTTCACGAAATTAGCACGTCAATTTCCAAACTAATTTCGTTTCATATTAAATGAACAAAATAAAGACGGTTCCGCACCAGCCTTAGTTCGTTAGAACTCATATCAACCATAACTATTCAAACTACATCAGCAAATGCTATAAAGGAAGCAGTGCACAACCAACCAAAGGGAGGAGGAAATCATGAGAGGGGTGGTTTGCAGAGTATCAAGAAGAACTTAGCAATGGAAGTTGATGGCTTTTTTGAGATGAATACATTGAAACTTTATTGATCATTGTTCAAGCATGTCAGACCTTAGAGGTCTGAAAGCTCCAAAAAAAAAACGTGAGGGTTTCATTAATAAATATAATTTTTTTTCTCTGGAAATTGCTCTTATTTTATTTCTTGTTATTTCAGTTAGGTTTTAGGTTTTTAAAGAAAAATAAAATAAAATCTTTCAAATTTCACTAGTTTACATATTTTCTCTGTTTATTGTTTTATTTCATTAACAACAATATATTAAAGAAAAACAAATTAACAAATCATCATTCATTTTTCTTTTATTCATTTTACAATTATTTACTTTTCTTTTTAAATTTATTATTTGTCTTTAATAATATTTGTATATTTTTCATTTACAAACCTAATTGGTTAATGATGATGATGATGATTAACTTCCACTAAGACCGAATTGGTCTATTAGACCTTAAGAGGGTAAGTGATTACTTGTGATTCTTTAGAATTATTTAGTTAGAATATAACAACTAACTCATTTTCATTACTAGACTTTATTTTCTTTTTGATTAGTTGGTTAAATATTAACACTTTCTTTTTCTTTACTCATTCGTTAACTTTGTTATGCAACAATTAATACACACATGTTAACTTTAACGTTTCTTTAAACTTTTGTTTAGTTTTTGTAAATATTTCTTTTCTTAATAAATCTTTTTAACTTTATTTACAAAAGCAATAAATATCACACTAGTCAAAAGATATAAAAAACATAAATAATAAACACATAAATATTTAAATATTTAAAATACCAAGCAAAATGGATTCATGCTTGGACTTTAGGTTATAGGAGACTTAGCCCAGGGTCTAATGTGTTTCTATGTTGGGGTTCTAAGCCTAGGGTGATATTCCCGTCTCTTCTCACCTAGCCCCACGGGAGGTTGAGTTGTTGGTTCTGAAACTTCCTAGTTTCAACATCAACACAATATTAACTAACCTAGGATTTAGCTCAACTAATGAGACCAAAATTCTTGATATGTGAACCATGTTCTTCGATGGATCTAAAGAAAAAGATGGAGTCGAAGTAGGATGTGTCCTTATCGATCCCGAGAAATGAAAAACAATCGTATCATGTTCCCTAGAGTTTGAGTGCACGAACAACACCGTGAAATACGAAGCTTTAGTTCAAAGTCTTAAAAGGGCCATTGATCTCAAGGTGAAATGTATTAAGGTGTTTGGTGACTCCGAAATCATCGTCCGACGGGTAAGAAACACTATTCACTTCCTGTCTCTACATCTAAAGGAATATCGACAAGAGGTATGTAATTTTCTCTACTCAGTTGATGCATTTGATATTACTTCTTTACCTCGTGATCAAAATATAGATGCATATATATTGGCCAACGCAGCATCTAGATCAATGCCCCATGATGATGGTTTTTTGGTTGAATGATGTTCAGGCCTTCCATACCAAAAAACATCACAAACTGGAAAGTATTCGATAGTGACACCCACATTATCAATTTTCTCACTAGCTCAGACACTTTACAAGATGTATTAATCGATGATGAGACACATCAAAAAGAGTTACAAACCTATTGGGAGGAAGAAAACAAGGTAAAGACCAATTGTGTCACGAAGAACATTTTTACTCTTGAGAAACTATTCAATTTGGAATGAAATTTTAGGAGGCCAACCAACCCGAAGTCCAAGAGTTCTACTATGATGCACTTCTCAGTCAATATTGGAACATCTGAATAGTCCAAATATGTTAATATGGGCACCTATTGTTCAAACATGGAAAACCATGCATTCATGGAACTATTTAATAAGTATCGGGATGTTTTTTCTTGGACTTATGATGATTTGAAAACATATGATACCTGAATAATACAACATATGATCCCTATTAAAGAATTTATCAAGCCATTTCAACAAAACCTCAGAAAGGTACATCTGACTCTTGAACCTCTTATACATAAATAATTAAATAAGCAATTAGACGCTTGAATAATATTTAAAGTTAGACATTCGACCTGGGTTTCTAATATGGTTCCCGTAAGAAAAAAGTCAGGAGAAACCAGGATTTGTGTATATTTCTGGAATCTAAATCGTGCTCCCGACAAGGAAAACTACCTTGTTCCCACGATGGAGCACATACTTCAACTCGTTTATGGAATTGAGTTGTTTTCTCTATTAGACGTGTTTTCAGGCTATAATCAAGTTCTCATAGCATAAACCGACCAATTAATGGTTGTATTCTGGACCAAGTGGGGAATGTACACTTATATAAGAATGCCCTTCGGCTTGATGAATGTAGTAGCTATGTTTAAAAGGGAAATGGATCGCTTTGAAAGGATTAATTGTTCAAAGTGTGGTGGTTTACCTTGATGATGTTATTGTCTATTAAAATAAGAGGGAAGACCATATGAAGCATATGAAACAAATATTTGAACGATGTAGGAAATATGGGATCTCTTTAAATACTAAGAAAACCTTATTTGTTGTTTCATAGGGCATATTATTGGGACATGTCATCTCCAAAGATGGAATTCCGGTGGATCCAGAAAGGAAAAAAGTTATTCTACAATTTCTCCCACCATAGTGAAAAATCAATGCAATCATTCTTTGGAAGAATCAATTTTGCAAGGATATTCATTCCATATTTCACCGAAATTGTGAACCTGCTTCAAAAAATGACACATAAAGATGTCTAGTTTAAATGGATACCAGTGGAGAAAGAAGAATTTGAAAATATCAAAGTTGTCATAGCTATTGCACCATCTCTACGGAGTCCATATTTTACCAAATATTTCTTTCTATATACATTTGTGTCTAATCACTCCCTGGCAACAGTGCTCACACAAAACAATGAGCAAGGAGATGAGTATCATGTTGTGTTCATTAGCACTAGATTACAAGGTGTTGAATTGAATTATCCCCAGGTGGATAAGAAAGTTTTTTCTATCCATAAAGCCATCAAATAGTTTAGACCTTATATTCTTAAAAATCATACGAAATTCATCGTTCCTCACCCAGAAGTTAGGTCACTATTCATTCAAAGAGAACTGGGAGAGCGACGAGGAAATTGGATGACAACCTTACAAGAATATGACCTTGAATTTAAACCAGACAATATCATGAAAGGTCAAGGCCTATGCAAACTAATGACACAAGGTACCGGTGATGAAGAACAAGAGGAGGATGGGTGGAAAGATGAATCAACAATGTATACTTAACAGGTTCCATATATACCATCCATGGGATCATACTATAATGATCTCAAATATTAGTTGTAGCATGGCACAACCCCCGATCACCTTAATGATAAGAATAAGAGAGAACTTTGGTTGAAGTCTCTACAATATCAATTCTTGCATGGAATCCTATTTAGAAAACAACTATGATGGGGTGTTACTCAGATGCCTGGAGAAATAAGATGATGATAAGGTCATGAAGGACATGCATGATTGACCTGCTGGTGGCCATTTTTCGGGAGAGACATTGGCTTACAAAGTGTTGAGAGATGGATATTATTGGCCCACACTCTTCAAACATGCCCATGCATATTCAAGGAGCAAGAAGATAATGCAAGGTTTCTATCCCACTCCAACATGTCTCTATTGAAGAACCCTTTAAAGAATGGGGTATGGAAATCATTGGTGAGATTAAATGCCATTCTTCAAAAAATCACAGTTACATTCTAAGCGCTACCAATTATTCTACATGATGGATTGAAATAATACCTCTGGTCAAAGTAAATGAAGAGGCAATGATTAATTTTCTTGAACAAAACATGATTACAAGATTTGGAGTTCCTAACTCTCTAGTGTTTGATAATGCAACATATCTTTCATATTTAAATTATATGAGTCTTCATTAGATAAAGGGATTATTTTGAAGTACTCTGCCAACTATTATCCTCAGGGTAATGGCTTAGAGGAATCCACAAACAAAAACATAAGTTGTATCCTCAAATGAATCATGGTTGATCACTAGAGAAATTGACACAACACTTTATCAAATTCCCTCTGGGATGATCGTGTCACTCCTAAGGATGCATTAGGGAATTCTCCATATTTCCTTGTTTATGGGAAAGAAGTCGTTTTACCCTCAAATATCTACCTTCCTTCCATACAATTCACTTAGTAGTCCCGAGGAAGAGAGTTCCCCATCATTCAACGATGTGTCAATACCTTGCCTAAGTTTAGAAGAGAGTGGCGCTAAATCCAAAAAAAAAATTGAATCTCACCAACAGATCGTGAAGCACTGGTTTGATAAGAAATTTGTTGGTGAGAAATAATTACAAGTTGGGGACTTTGTTGGTGAGAAATGTAGTTATTTAGTATTCGATGAAGAAAGGTTGCCTCTAAAAATCTAAACCATGAATACTTCCAATTATCTCAAATAAGATAGTGCCAACAATCATATCAAGTTCCAAATGTTGGAAATAATATACCTCAACTAATCTCGTTCAATTTTTCAATAAGTAGTTGAGCATTTCCATGTATTTTGGTAATACAGTTTTAATAATTTTTGAAGATGGAAAGTAGCCCGATTTGTTCCATAAATTTCCTCATAACTTGGTTTTCATCCTCAACACCTATCAAGGCTTGTCAGCTGATGGAGATCGAGCATAAATTGAAGATTAATTTTAGTCAAATTATTTCCATAAAAATAGGATCTTGAACTATTTTCCTATATTTTAGCTACACCTCTTTTAAGTTGCGGTAAAGAGGATCTACGATCCCTTTCTAAGGGAACTAGTCATTGTTTTGTAAAAGGGACTCGGGTTATTATATATAGGGGTTCGAGTTCTTCCACTGAAGGGGAGAGGTCCAATAAAGGCCCGAGAGAGGGAGAGTTATGGAAATTTCATTGTAAAGTGATCCGTACCCTACAATAATTTATAATCTGGGATTCAAACACCATGTCATATAGAATGTGTTTCTATGTAACTTTATTTTTTGTTCTTATTTGAATTATCACATTTATTTTCTGTTATATTACTCTCACATCACCTGTTTTGAGGAATTATATTCAGATATATGTTTCAAGTTTTAAAAGATATTTGGAACTTGGAAATATTCTACATACAATTGAACATATTGTTCACTTGTGTTTTATATTTCATCTCGTCATTCCTCTTATATCAAATTATTAATTTGTCTAGTTATCAGTGTGAATGCCTCTAACAACGTGAAATGTTATTGGTTATCTGAATTAAGAGAGATTTACCATATCCTCAACCCATCCAACCCATCAAATCCCTATTCCAATCAATCAACCATTGAAATAACTAAGGTTCCCTAGATTTCCCTTGGTAGTCAAGGACAACTTTAGGGACTAACACTCCCTATGAAGAAAAATAATGCAATAGAAAGAAAGAGACCTAGCTAGCAACAAACTAAGTTTCTTCATTTTCTTCTTCTTTCTACCAAAGAAAAAACCATAGAAAGATGCCAAAAGAAAGAAATATTTTGGTTTTATGCATGAAAAAATCAAGGAAAGCACAAAATAAAAGTATCAAACTCAAATACAAACTCAAGTTTCAAAGACAACCACAACAATAAACCATGAAACCGAAACCCTCAGAACAAGACTAGTCTTAAAGTTATCCAATCCAAGGGCTAAAAGGGAGCCACAAAAGGATAGAAACAATTTTTTCCCATTCAATTTTAAGGCGTTACCAACCTCCTATATCCCAAAAAATGTTCAGGGAATAAACTCCGAAAAAATCACCCCCAAAAAATCCAAAACAAGGATTAGAAAGGCTGAAAAAAAAGCATAAAAGTCACATTTTTGAAGGCATACACGACTTTAATCACTATAGGGAGAATATATGAGGTCTGGTACACCTTGTTTCCTTCTATAGGGAGTGTATGTACACGCCTTATCCTCCTATAGAGTGCATATATAACACAAATTTCAAATAAACACTTACAATGTTGTATGCGCTTTTACCTCTATAAAGGTGCGTATGTATGCGCTTTACTCTTATATAAAAGAAGTGTATGTATGTTTGTGTTGTTAAAGGAAAGAGTATATACAATTGGAAAAACTTGGAAAATTAGGTTTAAATCCAGAAACACAAAATGTAGCAGAGAGATGGAAAGAAAGAAAGAAAATAATGGAAAACAAATAGCACATCCAATAATGACTCAGAATTATAGAAGCATCATTTTTTTTTTTAGTTTTATAAACTAGTATTGATTTCTAAGATTTCTAAGGACACAAACATAAACCAAGAGATCCCAAGAGGACCCTGAAAGACCAAGAAAAGGCCTTGACCAAGAAAAAAGGAAAATGACCTCTTTACAGGACATGTACATGCCTGTGACTAAGACAAGGAGAATATGTACGTGTCGTTACCTCTTAAAACCCATATATGTATACATATGTTATTGAAGAAAAATGTGTACAATACCCATAGTTTCAAGAAAAAGAAAGAAAAAAACTAGACTCAAGGACTCGAAATAAATGCCTAGGTTTCTAAAAGATTGAACTCAACAGTAAAATCAAGAAGCAATCAAGTATTAACCAAATAAAAACTATGAAATCACCCTATACTGACCCACAAAGGAGATAGATTCTCTAGTATGGTCGCCATTTCTTATTTCAAGGAAAATCCCCTATAGTAGCGGGCTTATTGCAACAAATCAATAACCGCAAAGATAGAAAATTCCCAAAGATAACATACAAAAAATATTTTATAACTGATTCAATTGAAATAACTAACTATCTTGAGGAGGAGAAAAATAAAACCATTGACAATCCTACGTTCAATGTCATTCCAAAATTCCATAATCTTCTCACCCTTTCCTGATAGCCTCCTATGCAACTTGCGAACACTCAAGTATACAAATCTACGAGGAGAAGTAGTTATACTAATAACTATCCGTTAGTTCAAGTAAATACAAAAGGAAATCAATGCAACTAATATTCTAAACAACATATATTAAATAAATGAAAATCAAATATTATGAACATAGTGTTTCGAAGGAATGATCTTCTTATAAATATTCAAAAGTTTGGTAGTTACACTGCATACCTATCTTGTTGTGGCACTGTGTTGGCACAGGGGCAGACCCACGGTTCAATGCTACAACAACGCACCAACAAAACCTTAACTACTGGCCCTTTTGGCAACACCTGCGAAGCAGATGAAGTCTCACCCAAGGTAGAGACAGGGGTGGTTGTAGGACTTAGATGTCTACAACCTTAGCTGGGACACATATCTGTGATTCTAGTATTTAACAGAGCATTCAACAGTAAACCTTCATCAATATCTAACCAATATATACTTCGCAGATAAAACAGAGCATCACAACATTCACCCAGATCTAATGTATCTAAGCACTTAGCATAAGGAATTAGATTAGATCTAGCGGATTCTCGCACTAAGAAAGTTCACAGAGGTCAGATCTAGCATCCAGATTCATCATAAGCACAAAGTATAAATAGATCTATCTATCTATCTATGTCAAGCACTTAGCAGATAATACATAAGTACATCAACACATCACACAAAGCAGAGCAACACAACATATACGTGGTTCACCCCCACCCTGGGGCTACATCCACCAACTCTTCTTCTTTATTAGCTTCTTCAATCAGATAGATGCGCAGAGCCACAAAAACCTTACTCTGCATAGGACAAGACATCTACGCAGCTCGCTAGATCCTCCTTCCTTGCGTTACAACACAAAGCCCTTCACAGTCTATTACAACCACTTGCACTTAGCTATGCAAGTCTCTCATAGTATGCATAAAGAATTTACAAGCCACACTTTCACTTAGTACAACATCACATAGATGCCTCTTTTCTTCCCCTCCCTTCCCTTACATCGCCTAGACATCTATTTATAGATTACAAAATAGGCTTAAGCATGGGTAAACCCATGAGCCGACATTCCCATAGCCGTTACATATTCCCAAATTCCAAAAAGGACCCCAAAAGGGGCCAGGATCTTGCTATCTTTGCTTCGTCTTGTGCTCCACCTTCGATAGGATGTCGAAGTCCAAAATGGCCAAACTTGACCAAGGATCTCTCAAAACTTGGTCGAGGTCCAACCAGCCCCCAACACTCACCTGTGACTCATCCCAAGTCAATCTGATGTAGGAAGTTCTGCTTCGAAAGCCTCGATCTTGGCTCGAGCTTCTTCGACTTGTTGTTGTGCTACAACCTCTTGTTCAACAAACTCTTGGATGACTACATCTTTCACAGGTCCTTCTAGGCATTGGTCAGTTGCATTAACAACCTACTCTAGTTCTTCTCCTTGACCTTCAACTTCTGTGAACAATTGGTAGGCCTTATCTTGCACAGGTTGGAGTCTCTGATTTACTTCCATAACTCTTCTCTGAATAACATGAATCAACTGCTAGGTGGTGCGTTGCTCTTGCGATCTCTTCATTATTTCCACAGCTGACAGAAGATTCAACTGTGCCTGTATTGTTTCGGCTTGATACTTCACCTCTTGGAGCTGTGACTGCAGTTCTCTTAATTCTGGATTCTTAACGAGTCGCTCATATGTCAGGGAACTGTGATCACTCAGTTTCTTGTATTCCATAGCAAGGGCCTTTAGTCTCTCAACTGCGCTCCAGGAAATTGCTTCTCTTTGGTCCTTCACATCCTATGGGGTCTCGGGCACCACGCATAGTTCTAAGTCTGCGATGCATTGCTGTAGTTGCTCGATCACTTCTTCAAGCTGCTCTACTTACTATGTAACTCGATATTCTGCCTTTATTTCTATGACTGTCACAGATCAAAGTGATCTGTTGACCGCTTCCTTTACTTCAAGTTGCTCGACGAGCAATTGTTCTTTTCCTTGCTGTATCTGTGCTTTTTGTTTGTCGAACTTTGCTTGGAGGGAAATATTTTCCTGTTATGCATCTCGACGTTGTTCTACAAGTACTCCTTGTACTTGCATCAAAGCCTAGGTGGCTTGTTCTATTTCCTCTCGTGCTCGTCGAAGGTGAGCTTCAACTCTATCATCTAATCGGTGGAGTTGGGTTGGCGCGTTTCCCAGCTCTGGTGTTCCCAATGGAAGAGGCATAGTTGAGACTACGCAGCTGGACTGTAGTGTCTGCTAGACCCCTCGGAGTTTGATTTTAATCCTATCATACATTGCTTCCTGCTTGGCCTCTTGTTTTTATGTTGTTTCCAGAGAAGCATCGTTCAGGGCTGCTATGAGGAAGTCAAAGTCATTAGAGGTGAGGATAGTCTGCATCTTGGTCATAGAGGATTTCGATTTCTTTCGGGATGAAGGTTTCGGAGGTGAAACCTTCCTCTTCTTTAGGGGATCAACCTCATCTCCTTGCTTCTATTTGACTTCTTTTTCATCTAACTCTTCACCATCACCTCCTTGCTCTGGTGATATGAAAGTAGTCTTCACGGATGCATTATCTAATCCTTGGACCTCTTCGGTCTTCTTTGTCCTGCTAGGTCCTGGTGTATCCTGTGCAGTTTCTAGGCTGTCGATGTCGGATATATTTGCGGGGTTCGTGGGGATAAGGAGGTCAACAGAACATTCCTTAGTAATCTCCTCCAGGTCCTCCTTCGTCAGCTTGTAGTAGGAATGAAGTTGTTGCTTATGTTCATCGGCGCGTGCTGTAATATAAATGAAATGTCGATCTGTGCTGAACTTCATCAAAGGCTAGAACCAATGTACAGTGTTCGGAGTCATGAGGGGATCGGACTGGATGGCTCTCTTTAGCTAATCGTAGTAGGTATGAAAATAAACATTTGATTTCCATTGTTTGTTCATATCATTCGAATACCACAGTGTACTAAACTTCACGACCAACGACTCAAATGGATCGATATCGGGGAAGGTCGCACCTTCCGGCATCTCCTAGGTGATGAATGCGATAAGGATCAAAAGCCAACTAAAATGGAATTCATAACCTTGATCTTGTTTTTCTCTGTAGTCTAGTTCCAACTGATTCACTAGGTACTGCGCCCAATTCATTTGTAGGCCTTCTGCGCACTTCCTTGCGAGGTCAACTACAAAGTCGGTGACTTGGGTAGGTCGGTTCTTTCTTACTAACTTCCTTGCAATCAATTGATAGGTGAGGCGCACTGCGCCACTCTATATAGAAGCTACCTTGTAGCCTCACGTCCCCTTCTCGACATCGTCATAGGTGTCCTTGATCCTCTGTGCTAGAGCACGATCCATGGATTTTCCGGGATAAAAATCTTGTGGATCAGGTCCCTACATACTCAACCCTGTGATTCAAATGATCAACATCAGATCAACTTTGATACTACGTTCTAGCCACAAATAGACACCATGGTAACAAGAAAGAAACAACTTGACACATGCATTCATCTCCTGGTGTCTTTTGAAGTGTGGGATCTTCATGACGTTCAGCAAAGTGGACTACGCGAGGTCATGGGTCCACGTCTGGGGGATTATATTTGAATTCTTCCCCTTCATTTTGGTCAGGTACTTATGTGGGGAGATCATGTTATATACTTTTTGGTCGCCGAGGTTGAATTCGTTGAACTTCAACAATGCAATCTTGTCTTGGTCTTCTCGAACTGCATGGATCCCCTTCAGGAGGTTTGTAGTTACCAAGGTGTACTCTAAATCTTTGGGCATGCTATATTGATTTACTACGCCTCTCAGAGGTGGTATGTAGGTGGGTAATATAGTAGAGATCAATTTGGCATTTGCTAGATCATCCCTATGCTTGGTTCGATTTTCATCTGATGGCCGGGATGGTCCAGCTCTGCGAGCAGTCGACAGAGAGGCTTGCAATCCTCTCATTGATGATGATTTTACCCCTTTAGACATCGAAATGACTTGTTCAGTCATGAGGTCGATCAGAACTTCTTCGAAAACTCTCTCTGCTGCGCTGTGTGTGTCTAACATACACGCTCGGGGTTGGAAATCTTCGGGTTCGAGGAGTAACTTAGACACTGCAATAGGGTAGAAGGCAATACAATGCAATGATCATTGTATAAAATCAATAAGTCTGCAGGATCAAATTAACGATTAGCAAAAGTGTTTTCAATGCATGGCACGATGGGATAAATAGGTAACTCGACAACGGGTCGCTTGCAATGGGTATGAAGCCTTCCTGAACTCTGTTATGTCCATTATGGTGCGGTTTCAATGATATGATGGCGAGTTGTTTGGTCATAAATGTCTTTTTTCCTTTTCAGAGCGTTGGTCTAACGGTTATGATGTCCCCAACAACTATATTGCTTTTCCATGGCGAAGTGCCATGTGTCGTTGTGTTGATATCCCGATGAAGCTCCAATTTTGCAAATTTTCCTTCTGCGAGGTTCCTTCTGGATCTTTCTGGAACTTTTTCGATTTTAGCTCTCTTCTTACTTAGTTTTCTAGCCTTATTTCCAGTGAGCTTTGTCTCGGTATTCCTTTTCCCATTCTGATTCTTATCTTATTTTGACATAGTGACTTCATGATGTTGAGATTCTTTCCTAGGATTCAAGGGTAATACTTTTTTTTTTTTTTTTTNCTTTTTTTTTTTTTTTATCTCGGATAGGTATTTCAGTATTCTGTGGGTCCTCTAGTGTTATTGCAACTTTGATATCTACATTGTTGTTGTTAAATAGATGTGATCTATTCTCCTGTTCTTCAATCAAGTGTGAAATCCGTTTAGTTATAAAATATTTTAACTCTTGCTTCTTCTTCTCTAAGACTTCTTCTTATTCCTTCCTTCTGGCTTGATCTCTTTCAATCCAAGGTCTTCCTAGTAACATGGTAAATGGAGAGCTGTCCTCAATAAATTTAATGATCTCAAAATCTTTTTCTGTCGAAGTTCCATTGACATTCATAGGCATCTAAACGAGCTTCCCACATAGGGTTATCAGTTTTCCTCTGAATAATCCTATTCCTCCCAGTGAAGGAACCATAGCAGGCTTTCCTAAAATTTCTCAGGTTCTTTTTGTCATAACATTCACCTGTGTTTCTTCATCTAGAACACATTCAACGTCGAAGTCTCCTAATCTTTCTTCAATGCATTCTTTTTCTTTGAAGATCTCTGATAATCTGACATTTCGGTGGTCATTCAGGGTTTCTCTCATCTATAGAAATATTTTCGTTGATTCTTTCTGGGATTCTGCCATAATCTTAGTTTCAGGATCTGCCTTAGGGTTTTCTTGGTTTAGATTCATTCTTTCAACTTTAGAAATCATTCTAGGGAAATCCAATACTTCATGGTCCATAGATTTACAACAGAGACAACTAGGTCTTCTCCCAGGGAATTCCTTAGCAAGATGTCCTAGTTTTCTGCAAATGTAACAGAGGGTTAATCCTCTCTTTCTTTTAACTGATCCCCGACCCTTTTTGTACTATGCGCTAGGATCGTAGGAGCTAACCTGCAAAAAAATCTTTCTAGGATCCTGCATCCATTTGTTAGTCCAAATATTCTTTCTACGCATAGGTATAACATAGATTTCACTATTCTTATTAGATTTACTCATGTCAAACCTTCTTTCATCTACCGGTACCCTATTTTTTGAGCTAGGACATAATCTATCAAACATACCTAGATCCATGCTTGAGAAATAAAATTTTCCCCTTGTCTTACTTCTAAAGAGCACAAATCTTTCAGATCTAGAACTTTTCACTATTCTTACCTTTATCAGAGCACAGAGCTTGCATATATTACCTCTTTTCTTCAGATCTGGCCTCTTTTCTTGGCACAAAGCTTCACAAGTCAAACATAATGTTGTGCACTAGGGAAACAGATCTACTCACTGAGCTTTCTCAGTTTCAGGTTGAATCTTTGCAAAAGGATTCTTCTTCCTCGGTTCCTAGCAATCACTGTTTCGGTCCCGACAACAGAACCATTTGTTGGCATAGGGGCAGACCTAGGGTTCAATGCTAAAACAACACACCAACAAAACCCTAACTACCAACCCTTTCGGCAACACTTGCAAAGTAGATGAAGTCTCACACGAGGTAGAGGCAGGGGTGGTTGCAGGACTTAGATGTCTACAAGCTTAGCTGGGACACATATCTGTGATTCTAGTATTTAACAGAGAATTCAACAGTAAACCTTCATCAATATCTAACCAATATCTAGTCCATAGATAAAATAGAGCATCATAGAATTCACCTAGATCTAATGTATCTAAGCACTTAGCATAAGGAATTAGATTAGAGCTTGAAGATTTGAGCACTAAGAAAGTTCACAGAGGTCAGCTCTAGCATCCAGATTCATCATAAGCACAAAGTATAAACAAATCTATCTATCTATCTATGTCAAGCACTTAACAGATCACATAAGTACACCAAAACATCACACAAAGCAGAGCAACAAAGCATATACGTGGTTCCGACCCACCCTGGGGCTACATCCACCAATTCTTCTTCTTTATTATCTTCTTCAATCAGATACATGCACATAGCCACAAAAACCTTACTCTAAATAGGACATGAGATCTGCGCAGCTCACTAGATCCTCCTTCCTTGCATTACAACACAAATCCCTTCACAGTCTGTTACAACCTGTATCTCAACTTTTAATTAGGAAAAAATATATTTTTTAAATCATTTATTAACATGTACATGAATTTCCTTTGGGAAACTCACATATACATGTGTTGTATAACTGCCAGGGCATGTACAAGTTCCAAAAAAATGTTTTTTAGAAGATCTCAAGGAGGTATGGGGAAGAGGTGTCTGCAAGTAGGATAGGGACGATCAATAAGATCATCAATGTTTCAATGGTGGAATTTGATGCTATAAAAGTCGCACCACTATCTACTGTGCAATTGTGTAATATCAACTCAAGTGTCTCCAAAGATATATATAAAGGGATAATTTTTCTTCCCGTTCTTGCAAAAGGAGTAGAATGTTGCTATTGTTTGTTGATGACTATTGCCTCTAGTCTTGTATTAGACTTGTCTCCTTTTTCCAACACTTTAAGTAAATTTTCCTTTTGTTTGGGAATCTTCACCACTTCCAAAAGTGGAGGGGTAATCTACAATTTTGTCAAGTCATCAATAATATTATAATTCATCTTGGAAGTGTAGTGTCCCCAAGGCCGAGCCCTGTTGTAAATCATACTTGTGAAATGAATTGTAAATATGTGTTATAGACTGGTGAGCCAAGTATATACAAGTTGGTGGGATTATGTGATTGTTAGGCCAGAGAGCCTAAGGGTTGTAGGCCAAGGGCCTGATTTTGTACTTATATGTATGCATCACATTAATAAAACATTAGTAGTTCCACGTGCAAGCTGACACGATGAATGAGTGATGGGGGACTGAGAATCCATAGAGAGGGCAAGGGATTAGGGGTTGGAAGGTGGGAAAAGGGGCTAAGTGTTAAGCATAGGGGGCTTAAGCCTTGGAAATAATATTTTAATATTATTCTAAAAGACCTATGAATAATATGTTTTTACCCTAAGTTCTTTTGGAATTACATGTGACTTCCAAATGGAAGGAACACATGTTGAAGGAACGCATGCAGTTCCAAGGGTGACAAGTGTCAACCCTGGTGCATGCGAATAAAATGACCAAGATGAGCTGTGAGAGGGGTTCCTCCTCCATTAGATCCGATCTTCTGAATAGTACGACCGATCTGACCTCTGCAAGAATACCCCACACGCCCTTTGAACCATCGAACGTGTGTGTGGATCTCTTTTCTGAAGCATCCTTTGTCTGAGCATCAAGCCTATGCATGGAGTCTTGTCCGAAGCCATATCCGTGATACCATCCACCATTAATAAACCTGTTGGAAAGCCTGTGTCTACTTTCCCTGTTGGTTGTTGTGGCCGTGCAGTGCTGGACTGCATGGGGCTTGTTGGCTAGTTGTACAACTCTCTCTCCAGGTGAGAGAGGTGATTAAGGTTGGAAGAACAGGTTATTGGCTTGTAAGTGATTCTCTCCAGGTGAGAGAGCGCGCAGAGGAAGGAGAGAACTCCTGGAAGGAACCCTGTAGCTACCACAGAGCTTGGAGACTTTCAGTCTGGTCTGTTGCTGTAACCCAAGGCAAGGGTGGTTAGCAGCCGAAGGACTGTCTAGGTGACAGAGAAGGTGTGTACTCCTGGGGTGGAACAAGCATGTGGGGAAGGAGAGTCTGTGGGCAGTGAGCATGAGTGGTTCATGGGAGAGAATTCCTTCCTTGTGACTGTGTGTTTTCCTTGTAACCTCAGCCTAGCCTAGGATTCCCTGCCTTGGGGGTGGAGCTTAGTCCCAACTCAGGGGTGACCCACTGCTGAGCTAATGAGCAGTGTGGTCTAAGGCTGGGAGGTTCGTGGAAGGCCTGCACTTGGTTGGTGGAACTACCACTGTTTCAAAGATAAGTACCAAATGATGCTTTAATTATGTTTATGTATCTCTGTGTATTATAATTATTGTGTATTATGTTGTGCATTTGGATTAATGTTAATTCCATGGATTATTTATGTTAGTAATAATTCTTATGCTTAATCTGAGCTTAAATGTGTTTCTTTGATTAAACGCATGTTGTTTTCATAATGCCTGTATGAGTTGTTTTCCGCCAGGTAGCACCTGCTTGGCCCTGGAAGGGGGTGAAGAGCGCTACAGTTTGGTATCAGAGAGATTAAGCCTTGGCACAGAAAAAGAGTGTTACAGTTTGGTATCAGAGCCAAGGTTTTGACACTGAGCCTAGATGGGCCAGTTGAGTGGTCTTTGGACCGAGGGTGTGAGGAGAAATTGTGTTTGGAGGACCGATTTCTGACCCTGGAATGCTCCAGATGTGTCAAGGAGTTACTTAACGTGCTTACAAGCGCAGGAGGTATAGTGGTGTTGTGAAACTCAGCCAGTGTGGTATATGGCCACAGGGAGAGAGGACTCCACACCAGAAGTGTTGGAGCCTTATGATCTGTTCAGAAGGGAAGGAAAACCCTTATGACCATCAGATCTGGAGAATGTGCACAGGGTTTAAAGACCCTTTAGAGTTGCACGGGAACATGGAAATCGCGATACGCGAAATCCCAAAATTGGTCAGGACCTTCCATTGGGGGAACCATGTGGCTGCCGAATGGCGTTTCGGCACCCGAGAAACCAAAAAGGAAGACCCTTGTGTTCGCAAGTCGCGAGTTAGCGAAACACGGATTCCTGAAATGATCTACACCGTGGATCGCAGGAGAGGACTTGATCGTCGGATCAAGTGGAAGAGTAAATCGTAATTCAGGATTTTGGCAAACGAAAGTTCGAGATGTGGGATGCACGAACTCCTGATGCTCGAAACCCCGAAATGCCGAAAAGATCTGCGTCGTAGATTTGAGAGAAGACAGGTAAGAGTGGTGGGACCCGATAATGTCACCGATGGTGACGTGGACCCTTTGGAACGTGCCACCTGCCACTGTGGTTAAGGGAGACAACTGTGTTGTGGGCCCAGAAAATAAAGTAAATCAGAAGTTCGAAAGTCGGGGGATGAAAAGGAAAGCGAGTCTGGAAGTATCAAGAACTGAAATCCCAAAACCCGAAATCTCGAAGTCCCAAAGTCTTCGAAGACAGAAGAACTGTAGCAGATTTTAAGGGCGACAACTGTGCTGTGGGCCTAGAGAGCAAGGAAACCAAATTTTCGAAATTTAGGAATTGAGGCGACAAAGAGTGGGAGTCACTGCATCGTGAATTTCTGGTCACGAAATCTCGAAAGGATATGGACCGTTAGATCCAAATCATCGAGGATCGTTGGATCTCGTACAAGAAACTGTGTATCAAATTTCGGGGATAGGAGTGACAAGAGATTGGGAGTCACTGCATCATGAACTCTCAGGTACCGAAAACCCGAAGTCCAGAAAAGTACAGAGCCGAGAAGAGCTCGAAAAAGTCGTGAAATTGAAACATTTTCTTAAATTTGATTATTAAGAATGCTGAAGGAATTGTTAAGAAATGAAGGTCTGACGAATTCTAGTCGTTTGCGCATTTGTATTGCAGAAGGTTGACGAGTGCCAGAACTGATTTGAATTTCCACAAAGTACAAAGAAATGGAAGAGACACATAATGCTTCTAGTTCAGAAAACGAAGCTCAGAAGAGATAGCGTAGAACTTTTGTATGTAGAGTGTGCATACCTAGCGCAAGGAGTGCTTATAGAGGGAACTTGTTTAAGTTCGAAAGACTCCAGGAGATGAGCGTAGAGGGTGCCAGGAGGGCACCAAAAAGTCTTTTGGAAAACACCATTGAAGCCTTCGAAATATTCGAAATCCTTCAAGTTAGGGAGGAAGTCAAGTCAAGAAGAATTGGCACCAAGATATTTGGAAAGAAGTCATTGAGAACCTGAACGGACAGTAGGAATCCTTGGAGGTAAGACTCTGTAGAGGAAAGCACCGAGAAAACAGAATCACTGAGGGTTCTGTGGAAGCTCTTCCTGGAGGGCATTGAGCAAGTGCATAGAGTGCACAAAAAAACTCTATTATGAGATCAAAGGAAGGAGAAGTGTTGAGAAGGAAGATAGAATTTCTGAGAATTCTATGAGACTCTGCCAAGAGGGCATTGAGCAAATGCACAGGATGCATTGAGGAGAACTCTATTTTGAGTTCAGTGAGAAGACAGAGTCACTGAGGATTCTGGAGAACTTTTCCAGGAAGGGCATCGAGTTGGTGCAAGTGTGCATAGAAGGAACTCTTTCGAGTTCTGAGATAGGAGAAGTGTCACATGAAGACACTCACAGGGCCATTGAATACCCTGTAGGCTCAACAAAGAGTGCTTGAGAAAGAAGTTGCTAGAGGGAACCAATCTCCATTTGAAGGAGAAGGAAAGGGTTGAATCCCTTAGAGGTTCAAGTTCCGAAGCTCAGGAAGGATAGTGTTGTTGTGCACAGAGTAACAACAAAGAGGAGCAAGAGGTTGAGAAAACCTTCGAGGTTTCATAGTCGACAAAGCTCAGGAGGGACAACATTCCTAGAACACAGGCGAGATTCAAGGGAATTGAGCTCGCAAGGGAAGTGAAGGTCGAGGCCTTTGAAACTTTGAAAAATATTCCAAGGGGAAGGGATAAGTTCTAAAGCTCAGAAGGGAGCATAACTGTCATTAGATCAGTTGGAGAGGAAGAGATCTGGGTCATCAGATCTAGTGCAAAGAGACGATAGTCATCAGATCCAGAGGAAGGCACACGAAGTTTAACCTCTGGGAGGTAGCAAAGGAGAGGATCTGTATGGACGGTGGAGACACTTTGTGGAGGAAGTGTCAAAGCTGCGAGAGTCGTTGGATGTTTTAGAGTGGCGAGGGGTTTAAGGCTGAGTATCTTCTGATACTCTGAAGCTCAAGAAGGATAGTGACCATCAAATCTGGGTCAACGAAAGCCGTTGATCTCATTCAAGAAATTGCGAATTTAGGGATCGTGAACTTGGAGTGGAAGCCAAATTCTTGGTCATTCCAAGTCCCGAATCACGAAAGAGATTAACAAGGGTAGAAAATGACGGTAGAGCTCTTCCAGGAAGAAGTGCCAAAAACCCGTGAGTCGTTGGATCCAGCCAACTGCGAGGAGGATAACGCTAAGAGTCATTTAGCACTCGAGGTCTCAGGGGAGGTATTGAACCATAGATATCAGGGAAGATCGAACCATTGATTCCTTTCATTGGGAAATCAGAAAATCAGAAGAAAAGAAGGAGAAATTGTCTTTCAAAACCCCGAAATGTGAATTGTTGATTCGCGAGGAATTGATCGGGACCGTCGAACCCAGAAAACTGTGGACCTTTGATCTGAGGCAACTGGGGTTCGGGGTTAGGACCTCGGGTGAAAGGAGGAGAGTTAGTCCTTGAAGTTCGTGAAGGGTAAAGTTCCATAGCACTCGAAAGTTGGGCCCCAGGTCATAGCTAGAGGTCACGCCGGTGGAAGTTAGAGGAAGAGCTAGCACACACTAGACTCTTGTTTCGGATTTCAGGGATATAGAGAGAGTCAAGGGTGACTCATATCGAAACACCCAGTACGCAAAATCTTGAAATGCCTTTTGGATAGGCGCATGGTCATAGTCGGTGGCCATGTGGGAGAAACTTGTGCCGCCACTAGTTCTCGCGGGTGAGTTTTCGCGCGAGGCCAGTGGAATTGTTCTATGGAGGTTCTAGTAAGGACCCAAAGAGTTGCTCCAACTCCGAGAGTTGAGGACCCATTGAATGGGAGGTCAACAGACCCTGCTGAAGTGGGGAAAAACTGCATCGAAAATGCTCAGGGAAGGAATAACTATGCACAGTTATTATAGTGGAGAGCACAAGAAGATTCAGGAATCCTAGAAGAATTGAATACTTCTATGATCCGTAAAAAAAAGTGTTATAGGGAGAAAGAAGTTGTTGCAATTTTTGGCAGCAAGTGTGTTTTGGCTCTTTGGGTCAGCCAGAAGAAAGAATGTTTGCATGTTGCAGGTGTTGTTGGTAATTTTGTTGCCTCATGAAGGAAGCAACAGAGAGATGAAGAGCTGGTTATAACTCTGATAAAAGAAGCTTGAAAGCTTCTACTGCTATCGTATATTCAGGTAGTATAAGTTTTAATGGCAGTTATGTAGGTATGAGTTTTTATCACTATTTTTGCATAACTATTGAAAGGAAATTATGGTAAGAATTTCCTTAGCCAGAGCTATGTGATTAAATCACATGATTATATTATTTGAATGCATACCACCGGATGTGGTAAAGGCTGTAGGCCTGTGTTAATTCAAATCTTTTTAGCTTCTGAATGCACACATTGACATAGTAGAATGTCATGCTAATTTGGTTATGGGGTAATAACCAAAGAATTAAAAGATAAGAACTTGTTACAAGCCAGGTAGTCACAGGAATGGAGACTACATAAAATTTTATGTTCAGAAAATTGAAATAATGAACTTATTGTTGTTAACTATGGACATGCATATGCATAGAATGACGAGTCATTCTATTGGTCAAGTTGTTTGGTAATTGTGATTGAATTGCCAGGTGC
>ML789492.1:143063-161480 GCA_009831015.1 Picea engelmannii | reverse complement strand
GAATGACGAGTCATTCTATTGGTCAAGTTGTTTGGTAATTGTGATTGAATTGCCAGGTGCAGAAATTCTAAGATTATTGCATAAGATGTTGTACATATTGAATTATAATATACAGAAAATACCGACAATTTGTTGGTAGTATGCAAGATGAAGTCTTGTAGGAAAATTGTAGGAAGTTTTTTGCCTGTGGAAAAATCACAAGGATGACTGCATTCATAATGTGGCAACAACCAAGATGAATCATGAAATAGGATGTCATGTTTTGGGAATAATAGTTGAATTTCCTTTTGAATTAATTGGAATTCCTAAATGAATTCTTGTATGTTCTCTCATGATAACTGCATGTGGTTGGTGCAGATGAGATGACGATGATAAAAGTTAAAATGTTGGCTACAAAGAGTATCTCGGGAAGATGTTGCTTGGAAACCTTTGAGGGAAGTTGGAACTCTTGGAGCCATGGTGCTTTAAGACTTCCAGTCTAGCATGTTGCCAAGCCCAAGGAAGGGAAGTGTAGCACCGATGTACTATGCTTGTGAAGGTGTATACTCCCGGGTGGGACAAGCATGTGGGGAATGAGAGATCGTTGGTTGGAGTACTGCCGAGGTTTGAATGGTTGGAGTGCTGCTGAGGCTTGGTACCTTGGCCTAGACCATGTGGATAAGGATTGTGGACCATGGCTATCTTGGGAAGCCATTGCCCGATGGATTCATAGCTCTGCTCCGGGGTGGGAGGTCTCTCAATCAAAATATAAGTACAATTCTCTATTTATTGTATGTTGTGTATGCTGTATACAGTTTTAATGTTATTTTTGTATATACATACATATACATTGCATATATGGTTGCATTATTGCATCCATGACTGTACCTAAGGTGTCTCATATTTCATTACTTAAGAAATATATATACCTTATGCTAATCATGTTATTGATTGGAATGTGATTCAGGTGGAACCAGAAGGTGTCATGCAAGTGCATCCTATGGGCATATTGGATAAGAAAAGAAAACAGCTCCGGAATCGAGCCATAGAGCTTGTAAAGGTCCAGTGGACCTGGTACGGTCTTGAGGATGTGACATGGGAGCATGAAGATGTTATGCGGGCAAAGTACCCGCATCTTTTTGAAAATTTTGAAAAGCTTGTAGAGACAATGTAAGGTTGCACTAAGGATAGTGCGGAAATAAGGGGAGGGGGATTGTAGTGTCCCCAAGGCCGAGCCCTATTGTAAATCATACTTGTGAAATGAATTGTAAATATATGTTATAGGTTTGTGAGCCAAGTATATATAAGCTGGTGGGCTTATGTGATAGTTAGGCCAGAGAGCCTAAGGGTTGTAGGCCAAGGGCCTGATTTTCTACTTATATGTATGCAACACATTAATAAAGTATTAACACCACCGCGTGCAGGCCAACACAATGAATGAGTGATGGGGGACTGAGCAACCATAGAGAGGGCAAGGGATTAGGGGATGGAAGGTGGGAAAAGGGGCTAAGTGTTAAGCATAGGGGTCTTTAGCCTTGAGAATAATATTTTAATATTATTCCAAAAGACATGTGAATAATATTTTTTTACCCTAAGTTCTTTTGGAATGAAATGTGACTTCCAAATGTAAGGAACACATGTAGTTCCAAGGGTGACAAGTGTCAACCCTGGTGCATACGAATAAAACGACCAAGATGAGCCATGAGAGGGGTTCCTCCTCCATTCGATCCGATCTTTTGAACAGTACGACCGATCTGACCTCTGCAAGAATACCCTGCATGCCCTCTGGACCATTGAACGTGTGTGTGGATCTCTATTCCAAAGCATCCTCTGTCTGAGCATCGAGCCTATGCATGGAGTCTTGTCTGAAGCCATATCTGTGATACCATCCGCCATTATTAAACCTATTGGAAAGCCTGTGTCTACTTTCCCCGTTGATTGTTGTGGCCATGTAGTGTTGGACTGTGTGGGGCTTGTTGGCCAGTTGTAGAACTCTCTCTCTAGGTGAGAGAGGTGATTGAGGCTAGAAGAACAGGTTGTTGGCATGTAAGCGATTCTCTCTAGGTGAGAGAGTGCGCAGAGGAAGGAGAGAACTCCTGGAAGGAACCCTGTAGCTGTCACAGAGCTCGGAGACTTCCGGTCCAGTCTGTTGCTGTAACCCAAGGCAAGGGAGGTTAGTAGCCGAAGGACTGTCTAGGTGACAAAGAAGGTGTATACTCCTGGGGTGGAACAGGCATGTGGGGAAGGAGAGTCTGTGGGCAGTGAGCATGAGTGGTTCCTGGGAGATAATTCCTTCCTTGTGACTGTGTGTTTTCCTTGTAACCTCAGCCTAGCCTAGGATTCCCTGCCTTGGGGGCGGAGCTTAGTCCTAGCTTGGGGGTGACCCACTGTTGAGTTGATGAGAAGTGTGGTCTAAGGCTGGGAGGTTCATGGAAGGCCTGCACTTGGTTGGTTGAACTACCATTGTTTCAAAGATAAGTACCAAATGATGCTTTAATTAAATTTCTGTATCTCTGTGTATTATAATTATCATGTATTCTGCTGTGCATTTGGATTAATGTTAATTCCATGGATTATTTATGTTAGTAATAATTCTTATGCTTACTCTAAGCTTAAATGTGTTTCTTTGATTAAATGCATGTTGTTTTCATAAGGACTGTATGAGTTTTTTTCCGCAAGGTAGGGCCCGCCTTGCCCTGGAAGGGGGTGAAGAGTGCTACAATTTGGTATCAGAGCGATTAAGCCTTGGCATAGAAAAAGAGCGTTACAGGAAGAACTTCCTCTTTCATCATTTTTCTAAGAATTTTTCCCCACATTATTTTTTGGAATGAAAGGGCCACCTTAGGTCCTTTTTTCTTTTCAACTTGTGGAGGAATGCTATTTCTTCCTTGAAACTTATTCAATTGAGCCCTTGTTTGAACCACATTATCTTGTTCTTTGTTTAAAAAATCCTCTTCTTCAGCTACCAAGTATCCTTTTGAAAATGGCTTTGTATCATAATTCATATCCATGGATTCAAGAATTCCAGAAGGTGCCTCATTACTGGCCTCTAAAGGATCGAACAATTGATCTTCATCTTTGATAAATTCATCATTTATTTCATCCATTACAACAACATTGGTATTTTGAAAAATAGGAGCCCTAAGCTTGAGATTTCCAGTATTATGGTTTCTTTCTGGATGTTCCTTAAAGCCATACATGGGTTCTCCAAAATTCTAGTTCTACTATCGGGGTGTTTTCTCTTCAACTCTCCTTAATCATGTTATCTCATTTTGCATTTGTCTAACAATTCTATTCAACTATGCAATTTCTACATCTTTCTTTGCATGAGAAGGCTCATTCTGGATAGGAAAGGCTTGAAAATTTGGCATTTGAACATGAAATGTTCCTCTTGGAATTGCTCTATCATCTATATTCCAGACTAGTGTGGACATTATTTGATATGAAACTGCAAGGGACATCATTTGTTGTTGTCTCTTCCTAAAATAATTTTAAGATCTGCATTGATCTCCAACATATCTTCATCCATTTCTTGTGATTTCTTCATAGGCTCATTTAATGTAGCAATTTAAGAAAAAATTATTGCATATTTTACATTTCCAAGCATCGTATTTTTGAAACATCCCAAAATAACAGGGTCAGTAGGGAATTGATTCTTTGGTATTCATTGTAAAGTTCTAAAAAATTAGAGATTAAAATTCCTAATATTTTCATTATTCTCCAAATGAATTTGAGTAAATTAAGTTAGTAGAGTATGATATGCAATAGGCTAAGAATATATACCCATGAATGCATACTCAATATCATCAAAACATGTGTTTGAATTTTCTAGTAAATATAGATACCAATAATAAGTTGGGTCAATTAGAGTTTGGAGAAATAATCTGACCGTAATGTTATAGCAAGTTTTCCCTCACCCCATGCAATTTTATCAGAGGGCATTTACATTTCCCTATACAAACTTGAAGTCCCTTGTTGTTCCTTCCAAGCCAAAAAAACATATTTTTCCACATATACACTCCCTACCACTTAGACAACATGTATATACGTAGGTTGCACCACTACAACACACGTACATCGAGTTTGGTGATCAAAATTAAAAATTGTGTCAGGTTTCCATGTCACATCACGCGATCCATGATCCTTGACCTTCCATATACTAGAAATGTTCTGACTCGACCCTTCAGTTCCATTTGAAGGCTATAAATTGAGCCATATCCAAGCCTTGGAGGAGGGGAGAATTTAACTTTTGAGAGCAAAGATACTCTGGAGAAATTTTACTTCACATTGAGTTTGCATCCCTTTATCCTTGAAAGTATGAACACATTGTTCACCCCCCAATATATTCTCTCTTTGATGGAGAATATTATTGTCTCTTTTATATGAGCTTTCCCTAGAAGTGTCGTTATTGAATGGTAGATGCTTACCAAACATTGGTGCCCTAGTTAGAACCTTTGTGCCACTTGGTGCCCATGCAGAAATTATTCCATAGGACTGAGAGTCCCTTATAGTTCCAACATAACTTTGCATTCAAACCCCATATTCTTACTCACAAGCATTTTGATCTATACCTATGGGACTCCCCTCGACTCTTAGTTAATCTCTTTTCCAACTCTCTAAAAAAGAGAAAATATTGTCGAGTGAACTTGTCTTTTTCACACTCGTTAAATGGATTTGAAAGGACGTCTATTTGGTGTAAGTTTAACCTTTTTCAGACCAAGTAGACTAATTTCGAAAAAGGAATACTCTAGTCAACATTGGTTAGAAGAGTTCCCCTGGGTATTTTTTTATACTCTTTCGGGCCTAGGGGACTAAATTTACGAGAAAGGACATTCTTTGGAGTTAAGTTGTAATTGCACTTCATCCTATTACTTGCAGTATTGAGCCTGTTTCTTGTTCCCTCTTTCTCGTTATAAGCCTCTTACCTCAACAATTTGCATGACCATCCAAGCAGAGCCTTGTTTATATCCTTTGCATCTTCACACCCTGTACCATAAGAGGAAACATTCCCTCGAGTGTCCATGCCCTGCAAACACTTCCTTGCATTGAGCATATGTATGTTCCACTGTTTGGAGCTAGTTTCTTACTCAAGAAACTCGCTTCCTCTCTTGTATCATAGAAGTCATTTTCATATGAAAAAATAAAAAAAAATACAGGCAGGAAAATAATACTATCTCACATTAGAAACAGTCGTGTCACCTTTGAACAAAGAACAAAAGTTTGAGTCCATATTCATCCAAAGTTTGGGTTTATTATGACCCGAGGAAGCTGAGCTTGTTACTTAGAGTTTACTCCTCCGAATGGTTATTCTTCCAGTCGCTATGGAGATTTCATTGATTCCTCTTGCATCACTAAGTTTCAATCATCAAGTCTATTCTTCTTGAGTTATCCATTTGTCTCATGCTCTTGTTCAAAGGAAGTCTATACACTTGTGTCGGCCATTCATCAAAACTCTTGAATTTGCATGTCGACCATTCATCAGTGTGTCTCAGAATCACATGAAGTTGTATTCCTACCATGCACCTTGGTCCTACTTTCATTATGGGTAGGTAACCTTGAACCCAACAGTCGACATCTCCTCATTGGTCATTGATTGTGGGGTTTCCCTTGTGTTCAATGGTAAGAAATATATTCACACATTGTGATTTGTGTAGTGTGTCTTGGATGCCATTATCCTTATTGGTGGTTTCCTCACCTCTGTCGAAATTCTTCCTTATTGGATGCTATTTAAAGGGTCTTTTCATGCACTACTTGCATATGGTGCATGGAAACGATGCACATGGTCATTGGTTCGTGATCATCCTCTTCATTCGAGTTCCTCCAAATCATCAATATATTTCTTTGTACCTCATGCTTACTACTAAGAGATGCTTTAATTCTCTCCTTTCGGTGGGTCTCCTTCCATCGAATTTAACTCATCTATTCTGGAAACTAGGCCTAGAGTCCTATGAGTACCTAGAGACTTGCAGTCATTAGTGGAAAGTTCTCCCACCATCGACAGTTGGGAATATATCAATGTCTCTTGATCGATGGATTCTTCAAGTGTTCGACCTCAACACCTTTATTCACACTTGTAAGAATGTACTCAGTGCCTTGAAACCTACTTTCATTATCGGTAGTTTGTCTCGCATTTGTTAATGGTATACATTAATGAAATCTAATCAAGCGAAGTCTCATTGTGTTCAAATTCAAGTCATCTATTCACATAATGTAGACTTTCACCTTTGGTGGATCATGTAGAATACATTCAGTTTAGAGTAGTAGCTTTCCTGATTTGTTGCTATCATTCATTGGACTAGTACCTATGTGACTTCAATGATGATGAGAGATCAGATTGTACTCCATTATATACAAATATCTTCAGATTGATTTTGAGACTGTTCTTCACTGGGCCTTGTTCATGACTATGACAACCTATGGCATGTTTCTACTTCGTATTGTTTATTCATGGCCATGAACAGATGTTTGGTATATTTCCACATGGATCTGAAGTGTAATTCAAATTGGAATCCATGTGTCAAAGTCATTATGAATTGCAATATTATCATGAGCATATAACAATTCCAATTGAGTTTCCATCACTCCACTTATGGGAATTATAATGCATTTCGGCCATCGTAGATACTCCTTTGACCTCACACATTAAGGGGAAATATTTTATAGCAAGTTTTTCTTCATCCCATGCAACTTGATCAACGGGCCTTTCCATTTCCATATAGAGACTTGAAGTCCCTTTTTGTGCCTTCTAGAGACAAAAAATAATATTTTTCCACATATATGTGCCCTACCAGTTAGATAACATGCATATACGTAGGTTGCACCACTACATACCGCTTGCATCGAGTTTGGTACTAAAAATTAAAAATTGTGTTAGGTTTCCATGTCACATCATGATATCCATGATCCTTGACCTTCCATATACTGGAAATGTCCTGATTCGACCCTTCAGTTCCATTTGAAGGATATAAATTGAGCCATATCCAAATCGTGGAGGAGGAGAGAATTCAACTTTTGAGAGAAAAGATACTCTGGAGAAATTTCACTTCACATTGAGTTTGCATCCCTTTATCCTTAAACATATGAACACATTATTTATCCCCCAAGCTCTTCCCTCTTTGATGGAGAACCTCATTGTCTCTTTTATATGAGATTTCCTTTGGTGGAGGATTGAAGTGGTGGAGGCCCAATTGGAAGGGAGTTAGTTTCTCGGCTTCGAGATGTGCCGACACAAAATTTTGTCACGTGTATACTTATGTTGATTATTTTAATAGAAATACTCTTTTCTCGTCCAATTGATATCTTGCGAATATTTGAATTGTTATTTCATGGGCATATTTGTCATGTATGTTAATGGATTATTCTATTTTACATGCTAACATTATATATGTCACCATATTCTTGTGTATCTTGGTTGTTGAGGACAAGTTGTAGGTATAAAGCTTTGAGTTGTTTGTTAGCATTTTCATTTATATAGAATACTTGTGATTCGAGTTGATTTCTGCATTAATTATGTCTGTTGTGGTTTACCCCATGCCATAGAGTGATTTTCCTCGTAACACATAACATCGTCATGCATTACAGTTCCATGTATATCATAGATTTTTAAAAATTGATCCAAAAGTTCATCAGGATTCATTATCCCATCACCATTAAATATTGGCAATATCCCAATCAAAATATTTGGCAATTGATGTTTTTCGTATTCAAGAGAAAGAGGACTTATTTGTTGTCTTCGTCTCTGGTTTCTTTTTCTATCATTGTTTCTTCCGCCTTTTTCTTGTCTTTATTATTATCTTTATTCATTTCTTGACTCATGATTTCTTTCCTCACGGTCCACCATCTCCTCTTGATGATAAATAACTAATGGAAATAAAGAGATATAAGATTGAACTGCAGAAGTAATAGCTTGTTAATTAATATTTATTATGCTTCTGGTTATAGGGCCTTCAAATTATTTTGAATTATCCAGTATTGACAAACTTTAATGGATCCACCTTTCTAAGTTGTCAGAAATCTGAGGTTATTGTTGAGCCAATATTTTCCAATATTGTTCTAATTCTTCTATATTCTTTGTTATTTTAAGGACCAAAGAATATAACCGATTCAAAATAATTCTTTTGTTGTCCAATCCAATGAGAATATTAGGTTGGACTGGATTAGGATGATTCATTTACTTGGGGTAAAATATTAAAATTTATTCAAGTCCCTAGTATGGTCGCGATTTTTTTTTATCTCTCTTCTTTTCAAGGACTAGAGCCAACCTCCTAGGGTATTCTTGAAAGACTTATCAAGATTCCCTCCACATTTTTATAGAGGTGGTACTCCTCTTTCTCACTCAAATATTCAACAAAAATTCTCAAAACATAGATTCATACATTCATAACATGAGCACCTGTGAGTGGACCAGGTGGTAAAACAACTAATCAAATAATAAATGAATTATGAAAAGACGATAACCTCACATGAAAGAATAACTACATCCACTCCATCACATCCATTCACTCAGGTATTGAGAAAAGGGATTCGAAGCAAGACTCATAGACATAAAATAAAGATGGTGGTCTAGAAATCAAAGAACTTTAAATGATTTTATTCATTAAAACTCTTAAGATGCAAATGAGAAACACACATGAGATCTCATGCTTTATAAAAATATTGAAACCATAAATGTTATGAACTCCTAGAAATATCTCTATGTGGGAGTTAAACAATATTACAAATTGAAAGTTAAAGTTTGAATAAAGTGTTTGCCTATCACAAGACACGAAGTTCCCAATACTGAAATGGTAAAAGTAAAAGAATTAATCCAAATGGACTAAGATTAGGGATCCCATGGACTATATAAATTAATATAAGAAACCTGGAAGAAAAAGGACAAATGTAGTCAAGGATTATATTTACAAATGAGAAATGCACTTAATAAAGATGGATGACCAAAGACCTAGATGAAAGAAAGGGAAATGTTTCGAAAAGAAAAACACTCACAAAACGACATAGGAATGAAAAATAGATGGATATATCTATGTCTCTTGAATGTGATCTCTCATTATGCCTTTGTTGTTGGGGTCTTCATATTTATATCTAGGTAGTTAGTCTTCTTGAAATAACCATTTTTTGGTATTTATTTTGGGTTAATGATTTTTGCCAATGACTTCTTGAGCCACTCATCGATGAAATCCTTCATTGGCGTGATGGTGATGTATTGTTTAACCCTTATTATGAATTTTTCATCTTCAACTTTGACAAAATTGGAGTGTGGATACTCTATTTATGACATGTGGTCTTCGTTATTATTTACAAAAGTAATCAACCACCGCTTAATTTCATCCTCCAGAAAATTAGTGAGTTCATTGAATTCACAGGTCCATGATGCTTTAATAGTGCTTAAATCCATTTCTAATTATTTTTTTGTTATTATGTCTGAATCTCTTAAAAAATATGGGCCTTCAAGGTCCTTAACAACTTCCAGTGCTTTTAAGAGTGCATTAATTCTTTTACCATTTACTCTTTTACATGTGGCAATTAAATCTCTTAACATTTGTATTCTTTCCACCCATCCTACTTGTAGTTGTTTTATTCTTCTATTCAAAGGTAGATGTTATTGAATTATATGATATTTTCTCAAACTTGTCACTCGTGCAACAAAAGTACTCAAGTAATTTTTAGAGTAGGCTTAATCGTGCTCTAGATATTTTTGCAAGTATTCTATTAAGTTGGAAACTCTTTGAGATAGTTTCCTCAGACCTGTAGTGACTTCCCATGCTTGAGAGATAATAGTAATCCACTTACAAATATTCTCTATGACATAAAATCTGAATCTATTTATCAATTTTGCGTCTTTTTTTACCTTTACTGATGTTCGAGTTGTACTAGGGGGAATTTGATAGGGTGCAACAATGGCCAAAGGATTTGGAAACAATGGCTTGAGACTTAATGTGTCCCCAACCTCAGTGATTCTTCTTCTCAATTTAATATTTTCCAACTCTTGTTTAGAAATGGAATGGGAAAGAGCATCTCTAGTATTGATATGTAATTTAAGGAGTCCTAAGGGCCTGACTCCTAATATGTCAACTTATGAATTCCATGTTTGAGTCACTTTATTATTTTTAACATGGAATTTATCTATTTACAATTTTTCTCTTCTTTATTGTATAACATTGTGCAGTATCCGAGATTGGTCTTAATTTTTTTTTGGTTCCTCTTAGGCTAGATCCTCTACAATTTGATGACTTTCAATGATTCTAAGTGCTACCCAGTCGAGCATCGAGATATTTTCAATTTCCATATCAACTACATTCTTTAGGCTTCCTAAGTTTTTTGAGTCATTTATGCTTCAGATTCTATTTCCTTTTTGTTGAGATATGACATTTTCTTTTTCAATATCAACTAGGGGCAGGTCTTCTCCATCATCTCCTCTAGAATGTTCTTCATTATTCTCTCCTCTACACATATTTGATTATTTTTTATTTTGTGAAGAGTAGGTAATCCTATGTGAATTGGGAACAAAATAATATTGCACGTTGGTCATGTATTTTCCTCTTTACCTTGTTCTATTTTTTCTTTGAGTGAGTCGATAAATTTATATGCATAAATTCTATTACATTTAATTATTGATCCTGAGTTTTGTTAACTTGTGATATGTCTTTCACCGAAGTTTCGTTAACTTGTGAGATGTCTTGCATTGTATGTGCATGCTTATATTTTCCTATCTTGCATTCTAATATGCTTCTAAGAAAAAGGAAATGGAATCAATCATCACATTTCATAAATTGAAAGCTAACTGAATCACGCTCGGAAATGATCATGTACTCGAGTGTTGATCAAGCTTCTAGGACCCTATTGTCACCAAGTTATTTGTTGGATTGATTTAGGAAATTACACTTTTCATGAATCATTGTTGATGAAAGAGGATTAGTCTATTTATTGAAATGACAAAGTAATAACATCTACAAATTGATTTACAAAAAGACAATTATTTTTTAACCATTATCTATTATTATTACAAATGTATAAATTTACGTTACAATCATATGTTCGATAAACACTTCTTATAGAAATACCCCATTTTAATCAGTTCGAACATGGCTCAAGGAGAAAGTTCTATGTTCATAAATATGGAAATAAACTAAGAATGAAACCAAACATAAATGAATACCAAACTACACCATAGAAATATATCCAAGCATTGAATTGATATCTACTATAATGCGGTTATTAAAACCACAAGTCGTAGTATTTCATTCAGTTCAACAGACACGAATGTTCCTGCAACATTATTCTTAAGCAATTTGTTCAATAACAATCAGTTATGAATGAATATTTTATATAGCTTGCAACCACACAGGACAGGAAATAAAATGACAACAATTAATTAAACCACACTAATGAGCATAAATGAAATTACTCTAATAATGATAATGCAATTCATACCAAGACACAGGGGGGATTCATGGCTTGGGATACACTATAGGAATGGTCATAGAACTAAACAATAATAATCCCACTATTTGAATATTAATAGACTTGCATTAAAACTCATAATCAAGTTTTACAATACATAACAACAATATTCATGAATTCTCTATCTCTGAATATGCATCCTCCCTAGATCTCCATTCATCTAAACATATACATACATTAATTGAATCCCATCAAGCTTCTGAGCCAAGGTTTATATAATAGTTACAATGTACAAAGAGCAATGCTAGTTAGGATAGTGTCAAATCCCATAGCTTATGAACCTTCCAACTAGTTGTAACTATTTGGAGCTAAGATATGAACATAGGATGAGTTTAATAAAAACATGGGATGAATTCCATACACCAATTATGGAACAAGGAATATTCCATGTGCTAATTTTTTTACCATTGCATGAAGGAATAGCTAGGTACTTCTCTTGTATTGATAATTTCAAGACAAAATGCATGAAATTATCTTATGTGATCTGAATGCTTTCATGGACATTCATGGATTGATTTGGAATGCCCCTTTAAAATGTGGTTTGACGTTGATTTTGATCACGATCTATCACTTACCCTTTTTAGTTTAAAATTGGTTCAATACGTACCAAACCTTCTCGTGGTGCTCGTGACATATTTTGGTTTGAGGTAGTGCAAGTATGTCATCCAATGAATGGTTATCGGATCTATACTATGTTTATAGGATCCATAATTCCTATAACAATCATTAGTAAAATGAATTCCAATTCTATTTACTCATAAAAAAAGAGGGAATATTATGAAAATAGATAACGTAATACCTTGTGAAGCTCGTTTTAATGTATTCCTTGGAAAACCATGAGTAATATAGTAAAAGGAGATGAAATGGTAAAAAATGGAATCATTGATAGTAAAAAATGTGTCAAAACAAGTGCCCAACATCTCCCTCGCACCTTAGATATTGCATGTCCTCAGGCAATTGGACTAGATATCTAGTCACGACTTCAACACTGCTTCCAAAAATTAAAAAATTTAAACAAAGTTGTATCAAACTCAAGTTGCTTCATGTGTGTGTTGTTGTATTAATCAAAATATCCAAATTAGGGTTTGATCCTACATAAGTTGGTTTCTTTTACTATTGCATATTGAATTTAATTTTCAACCTGTTATTTTTCATATCGATCTGTCTATTCCTGATGTACCATTTTCAGACTTGTTTAAGAAACACCTTGTTCACAGATTCTAGGTGTTCATTCTCCCTTTGCAATTTGAAACTTTGGCTTTCTTGTGCATGGTAGCATTTGATGGGTATTTATGCATAGGTCTATGTATCTATATGTGTGGAAATCATCCAAAGCATTATATCCTTGACTTTATTTTAATTAAAGGAATGATTAAATAAAGTGCTTTTATTAATTAATTGAATTAATTGAGTTATTTAAGGAAATGTTAAAAGTTAGCATTTAATCTTAGCCATTGATATCAAGTGAGGTGAGAAATAATATAAATCGTCAATCACTTTGGATATTAGGGCTAGATCATAACTCAAGATTATAAAAGCAAGGCTAGAGTGGAGGAGGAAGACACTTAACATAATTGAGTTTTGGATAATGATTGTGATTCAAGGAGATCTTTGATAAGTGGAGAAGGACTTCCATCTAAATATCGGGTTAAGGAGAAGAGAGAATAGAGGTATCCACAAGTGGGTTTCAGAAGAGAGAATCCATAGGAAAGGGTCAAGTCATACATATTTTTTCATACATTCCTTTTATGCATGTACATGGGCGTTAATGGAGATAGGTGTGTACATGTGGGATTACTTAAGGAAATACATGCACACCTCAAAAAGTGTGTTAGATATGGGTTGTACAACATATCTTACTTTTCTAGGTTTGTCTATAGTTATATTTCTCTCAGTGGGTCATTATTCCTATATGGGAGCCTTGATTTTATCATAATAAAATCATTCTCAACATTGGTTTTCCCTCCAGGGTTTTTCCAGGGGTATCTACCCAAACATATTGGTGTTTATGTGTGCATGATCTTGTTTCAAGTTTTTCTTCCAGCAGTGTATTGTTTTTTTGGGATTTGCTAATATGATTTGGAGTAAGGAAAACACTAGATAAAAAGATACCTAGGTGTTGGAGTAAGAGGATTTCAACATGATTTCATACAACATGCTATGAAGGGAAGGCATATCTCATATCCATAGTAGTTGATAGTAGATATTTCAGATCTACAAGAGATCTTAGGAGATCCATAACTAGCAGGTAGAAATAAAAGGAGGGATTTCAGGGAAACAATCGTACTAAAGCAGAAGTAGGGTTTTGCAGTTTTACAAAGTTGTATGCAAGTTTCATAAGGAACAAGAAAATACGTTCGTGAGAATATTTGGAGATAGTCATGTATACATAGGTTGCAGTAAGAATAGGTGTGTACATACACGGGTTTTAGTTTTGACAGGTGCATATGAGTTTGTACAGGGGAAGTTTCAACAGGAGGTTATTTCCAGGGAAGTTTACCAGGTCTAAGGAATATCAAAAACACATCTTAGATTTGAAGACATATTTGATGGAGCATCTTGCTTCCTATCTTGGAAAGCAAGAGTGACTTTGTCTTAAAGGAGTATGACCTTTGGGAGTTAGTGGAAAAAGTATTTTCTCCACCAACAAATCTGTCATCTTTGGCAACTCATGAGAAGAAGGAGATCAAAGCATAGAGGGTCATACTGGATTCAATGAAGGATAATCTAATTACTCACCTATCCGAGAATAATTTGGTCAAAGATGTGTTTGATGCTTGGTAGGTTTATTCTAGAGCACTAACATGAATATGAATATGGTCTTAAGAAATAGACTCAGATTAGTGCAGATGTCTAGATATGCCAATGTTACTAGCTATTTCATGATGATCACACAAATGCATGATCAACTTGCAGCCACAAGGGATAAAATGGAGGACACGAAGCTCATGAATTTGGTATTTAATTGTCTTCCCAAGTCATGGGAACCATTTGTAAATGGAGTCTACACTCGAAAACATATTCAAAATTAGCAGAGACTTTGGGATGATTGCAACTAAGAAGATACTCAGGAGGAGTCTAAAGAAGGAAAGTAGGGAGATGAAGAGGAGGATAACCTGACCCTTATCAGTAAGACAAGAAAGGGAAAAGGAAAGGGTTCCAAGGGTAATAGTGAGGAATCAAAATCACATCCAAGTAATAAGGACTTGAGTAAAATAAATTTATTTGCATGCCACAAGTATGGGCACTACACATCACAATGTCCATAGAAGAAGGGGGAAGGGAATACACAGACAACAACATCAACAAAGACACATATATATGAGTTTAAAGAAAAGTTTGAGAAGGAATTCTCAATGTTCTCATGCTTCTCTACCAACACCAACTCAAGGAGTGTGTGGTACTTGGAAAATAGTTCTTATAGTCATATGACAGGGACACATGATTTGTCCACTAGATGGTCAAAGACGGACTCATATATACAAGTGGATCTTGGAACTCATGCTAAGTTTGGTGTAGAGGGAGTTGGGGTAGTCAATTTCCAACTAGAGTTAGGGGGTTCTCTGAAGGTGACAGATGTGTTGTATGTCCCATAGATAAATATGATTTTTATCTCAGTATGAGCTCTAGAGGATAATTTTTTTGCAGTCTTGTTCTAGAATGAACAAGTACTCAAAAATTTAGAGGAGCAATCCCTGACACAACAGTCAACATTGGTTTTAGAGAGTGCAGGGTAAATAGTTTGTAGGGACAACCTGTAAGATGATCCAAGGGGAAAGGGGATCTTGGATCATGGATCGATGTCAGTGACAGAGGATGAGGAGCAATAGGCTTAAAAGGGAACAAAGTGTTTAGAGACTTCTAATGTGGGGAGTTAACCTTTAGATGAGAAGAGGTAGTTATCCCTTTCCAATTTTTTCAAGAGATTAAGTTGGTATGATATGACATTGATGGATTCTCAAGAGCAGGAGGATCCTAGGAGTACATTGAGGGATATAAGTCCTTTGACAATTTTTCCAAAATTCATGGCACTGATATGTAGCATCATAGATTTTGAGACTTCAAGTATTCAGGAAGAAGTTGACCAATGAGATTGGAGGGATGATAGTATGCAATATTATGTGTATGACATTGTGTCAGGGTCAAAGGGAGAACCAATTTCAGGTGGATCTTAGAAAAATACCTTCCTCACTATGAGGGACTGTTGATGCATAGTAGAATCAACCATGTATTTCCGCACAGGTCTATGTGTCTAGACATGTTTAAATCTTCCAAATCCTTTTATCCTTGAATTTACTTTAATGAAATGAATTATTAAAGTAAATTTATTTTATTAATTAATTTAATTAATTGATTTATTTAAGAAAATTATGAAATTTATCATTTAATCTTAGCCATTGATCTCAAGTGAGGTGAGAAGTAATCTCAACCATCAATCATGTTGGAGATTAGATTTAGGTCATAACTCAAGATTATAAATGCAAGGCTAGGGTGAAGGAGGAAGACACTTGATAGAATTGAGATGTGGATCATAGAGGATTGTCATTCAAGGATATCTTGGATAGGTGGAGAGCGAATTCCATCTAGAGATTAGGTCAAGGATAAGACAAAATAGAGGTAGCTGTAAGTGGGTTTCAATAGAGCAAGGCCACAGGAAATGGTCTAGTTGTATTATTTTTTCGTACAATCCTTTTGTGCATGTATGGGGTTGTTAGTGGATATAGGTGTGTATATGGAGAATTACTTAAGGAAAGGTGCATACACCTCAAAAAGCATGCCATATTTGGGTCATATAATAGATCATACTTTCCCAATTTTGGTTGCAGTTGTATTTCTCTCAGTGGGCCATTATACCTATTACGAGAGACTTGATTTTATCATAATAACGTCCAAATATGGTGTTTGTATTAACTTACATAACCAAATCATCATTATATATATGCTAGTCCTTGTTCATTAGGGTATTTGGGTTGCTATCACCATTTCCTTCAAAAATCCTTGTGAAAAGGTTGTTGCATATCATGAATGCCAACTCAATATTTAATTGACATGCATTAGCTCCTGTCAATCCATGGAGTCTATAATAAAACCCATTGCTGAGTTGTTTACTTTCCCATCTCAATTGACAGTTGACAAGGCATTCGCTAACTACACCTTTTTTTTTCTTGGCGCCGATTGGAGATACGCTCGATTGGTGGCTTCACTGATCCAGCACTTCACCAAAACATCTTTTCGTTGACTTTTGATTGGATCCATAGGTCGACTCATGGCTCGACTAAAGTCAGTTTGAATGTTCAAAAATCTATTGATTGGCAGTTCCACCCACTGAATTCAGTATTGTGGATCGATGGCATAGATGATAGGTATGTGATTGAAAATTAGAGGCATGCAAATTCCCTAGCTCAGTTCACCATTAATTACAATCCTACATTATGTCTTTCAAGATTGATTTTTCTTTGATTAAGGTGGACACACTCATGTAGTCAACTTTGTCTTCTAGGTTGATCCATTCACTTTGGGTTTGGTGTCTTACTTTTCTTTGATCGATGATGCGTATTCCTTCTTGAAGATAGTTTTTTGTGTATATATGAACATTGACGACAACGTGTATACTATGTATTGATTGGTTGTTTAAAAAGACCTCAAATTTATCTTCATGAAAAGTTGTTGATCTAGTCGACTTAAAGATATTGAAGGAGTTTCCTCTCTTGTATTCCACCTTACTATTCAAGGATACTTCTCTTTGATGGATTATTGTACTCAGAACCATTCATTAAGATGGGTAAAATATTGCAGGCACTCTGTGAGAAAAAAATTGTTGATCAATTTGGTCAAGAAGTCATTACATTGGATTATATTATTTCCTTGTTGTAGATAAATAATGTAAGATTGAAGAATCAGTTGAGGGTTAAATATAACATGTTCTAGACTACTATAGCTGAGAAATATAGGAGGGTTTATTCCCTAGAAAGAATGATGGAATCCTTTTTCTAGACTCTTGCAGATGAATTTCAAGATAAATCAAATCTTGTCGATGATCTAGAGAAGGAAGTGAAATCTCTTCCTCATACAAAAATTACTTCCTTAGGCATGGACATATACCAAATGATAGAAACTAATTCTCAGTTGTTTGGTGAAGTTATACACTTATAGGCCTCTGTTGATGAGCTTTGTGAAGAAGATTCTCCTCTTTAAGAAAATAACAACAAGTTGCTTGATCAATATAAGGCTTTAAAACAAGGTTATCATGCCTTGTTGTTGTAGCTAACTAAGAAAGATGAAACTATTCAAGGATGCAGGACTACAAATAGAACTTTAAATAAGAAGTTCATTGACTACAAAATGTTGAGAATAAGAATGAATTTGTTGAGCCTCTAAGATCACCTATTACGTCTTCACCCCCTGATTCTCTTCATAATAAATATGGTGTTTATTTATGCACTACACTCTCACATGTTTCCTTGACTGCTAACAATGTTATTTCTCCTAGTTTTGAGAAACACACTATTGATATTGGGTCATGTTTGCTAAGAAAAATGGACTATACCAGAGGAGGACTTGGGAAGAGTGGACAACGTATTGTTTTTCCTATTACCCTTGCAATGAATTCACCTCACACGGGTGCTGGATATGATGCTATTGTTTCCTCCTTGCCTAGAACTTGCCTTGCTGCAACCAAGAAATTTTGTTTGTTACATGTGGATTTCAGACTGGTTTGCTAGAAGAGAAACCTATTATGGATTGTGTTGAACAACTACCTCTTCCTCACATGCCATAATTTGAGAATATTGTTGCAGATGACATTGTTTTTTATATTTTGGGTTGTTCTACTCTTGTAAAAGAACCATAACACTATTCTACGTCCTCAAATCATATAACACAAAAATATATTCCCTATTATCATCCTCATCATAAACTTCGAAGGAATGGAACTTATGATTTCATAAATTTCATAGAAGAGACGTTAAAGATAGAAAT
>ML789492.1:121391-137439 GCA_009831015.1 Picea engelmannii | reverse complement strand
CATTTGTCTAACAATTCTATTCAACTATGCAATTTCTACATCTTTCTTTGCATGAGAAGGCTCATTCTGGATAGGAAAGGCTTGAAAATTTGGCATTTGAACATGAAATGTTCCTCTTGGAATTGCTCTATCATCTATATTCCAGACTAGTGTGGACATTATTTGATATGAAACTGCAAGGGACATCATTTGTTGTTGTCTCTTCCTAAAATAATTTTAAGATCTGCATTGATCTCCAACATATCTTCATCCATTTCTTGTGATTTCTTCATAGGCTCATTTAATGTAGCAATTTAAGAAAAAATTATTGCATATTTTACATTTCCAAGCATCGTATTTTTGAAACATCCCAAAATAACAGGGTCAGTAGGGAATTGATTCTTTGGTATTCATTGTAAAGTTCTAAAAAATTAGAGATTAAAATTCCTAATATTTTCATTATTCTCCAAATGAATTTGAGTAAATTAAGTTAGTAGAGTATGATATGCAATAGGCTAAGAATATATACCCATGAATGCATACTCAATATCATCAAAACATGTGTTTGAATTTTCTAGTAAATATAGATACCAATAATAAGTTGGGTCAATTAGAGTTTGGAGAAATAATCTGACCGTAATGTTATAGCAAGTTTTCCCTCACCCCATGCAATTTTATCAGAGGGCATTTACATTTCCCTATACAAACTTGAAGTCCCTTGTTGTTCCTTCCAAGCCAAAAAAACATATTTTTCCACATATACACTCCCTACCACTTAGACAACATGTATATACGTAGGTTGCACCACTACAACACACGTACATCGAGTTTGGTGATCAAAATTAAAAATTGTGTCAGGTTTCCATGTCACATCACGCGATCCATGATCCTTGACCTTCCATATACTAGAAATGTTCTGACTCGACCCTTCAGTTCCATTTGAAGGCTATAAATTGAGCCATATCCAAGCCTTGGAGGAGGGGAGAATTTAACTTTTGAGAGCAAAGATACTCTGGAGAAATTTTACTTCACATTGAGTTTGCATCCCTTTATCCTTGAAAGTATGAACACATTGTTCACCCCCCAATATATTCTCTCTTTGATGGAGAATATTATTGTCTCTTTTATATGAGCTTTCCCTAGAAGTGTCGTTATTGAATGGTAGATGCTTACCAAACATTGGTGCCCTAGTTAGAACCTTTGTGCCACTTGGTGCCCATGCAGAAATTATTCCATAGGACTGAGAGTCCCTTATAGTTCCAACATAACTTTGCATTCAAACCCCATATTCTTACTCACAAGCATTTTGATCTATACCTATGGGACTCCCCTCGACTCTTAGTTAATCTCTTTTCCAACTCTCTAAAAAAGAGAAAATATTGTCGAGTGAACTTGTCTTTTTCACACTCGTTAAATGGATTTGAAAGGACGTCTATTTGGTGTAAGTTTAACCTTTTTCAGACCAAGTAGACTAATTTCGAAAAAGGAATACTCTAGTCAACATTGGTTAGAAGAGTTCCCCTGGGTATTTTTTTATACTCTTTCGGGCCTAGGGGACTAAATTTACGAGAAAGGACATTCTTTGGAGTTAAGTTGTAATTGCACTTCATCCTATTACTTGCAGTATTGAGCCTGTTTCTTGTTCCCTCTTTCTCGTTATAAGCCTCTTACCTCAACAATTTGCATGACCATCCAAGCAGAGCCTTGTTTATATCCTTTGCATCTTCACACCCTGTACCATAAGAGGAAACATTCCCTCGAGTGTCCATGCCCTGCAAACACTTCCTTGCATTGAGCATATGTATGTTCCACTGTTTGGAGCTAGTTTCTTACTCAAGAAACTCGCTTCCTCTCTTGTATCATAGAAGTCATTTTCATATGAAAAAATAAAAAAAAATACAGGCAGGAAAATAATACTATCTCACATTAGAAACAGTCGTGTCACCTTTGAACAAAGAACAAAAGTTTGAGTCCATATTCATCCAAAGTTTGGGTTTATTATGACCCGAGGAAGCTGAGCTTGTTACTTAGAGTTTACTCCTCCGAATGGTTATTCTTCCAGTCGCTATGGAGATTTCATTGATTCCTCTTGCATCACTAAGTTTCAATCATCAAGTCTATTCTTCTTGAGTTATCCATTTGTCTCATGCTCTTGTTCAAAGGAAGTCTATACACTTGTGTCGGCCATTCATCAAAACTCTTGAATTTGCATGTCGACCATTCATCAGTGTGTCTCAGAATCACATGAAGTTGTATTCCTACCATGCACCTTGGTCCTACTTTCATTATGGGTAGGTAACCTTGAACCCAACAGTCGACATCTCCTCATTGGTCATTGATTGTGGGGTTTCCCTTGTGTTCAATGGTAAGAAATATATTCACACATTGTGATTTGTGTAGTGTGTCTTGGATGCCATTATCCTTATTGGTGGTTTCCTCACCTCTGTCGAAATTCTTCCTTATTGGATGCTATTTAAAGGGTCTTTTCATGCACTACTTGCATATGGTGCATGGAAACGATGCACATGGTCATTGGTTCGTGATCATCCTCTTCATTCGAGTTCCTCCAAATCATCAATATATTTCTTTGTACCTCATGCTTACTACTAAGAGATGCTTTAATTCTCTCCTTTCGGTGGGTCTCCTTCCATCGAATTTAACTCATCTATTCTGGAAACTAGGCCTAGAGTCCTATGAGTACCTAGAGACTTGCAGTCATTAGTGGAAAGTTCTCCCACCATCGACAGTTGGGAATATATCAATGTCTCTTGATCGATGGATTCTTCAAGTGTTCGACCTCAACACCTTTATTCACACTTGTAAGAATGTACTCAGTGCCTTGAAACCTACTTTCATTATCGGTAGTTTGTCTCGCATTTGTTAATGGTATACATTAATGAAATCTAATCAAGCGAAGTCTCATTGTGTTCAAATTCAAGTCATCTATTCACATAATGTAGACTTTCACCTTTGGTGGATCATGTAGAATACATTCAGTTTAGAGTAGTAGCTTTCCTGATTTGTTGCTATCATTCATTGGACTAGTACCTATGTGACTTCAATGATGATGAGAGATCAGATTGTACTCCATTATATACAAATATCTTCAGATTGATTTTGAGACTGTTCTTCACTGGGCCTTGTTCATGACTATGACAACCTATGGCATGTTTCTACTTCGTATTGTTTATTCATGGCCATGAACAGATGTTTGGTATATTTCCACATGGATCTGAAGTGTAATTCAAATTGGAATCCATGTGTCAAAGTCATTATGAATTGCAATATTATCATGAGCATATAACAATTCCAATTGAGTTTCCATCACTCCACTTATGGGAATTATAATGCATTTCGGCCATCGTAGATACTCCTTTGACCTCACACATTAAGGGGAAATATTTTATAGCAAGTTTTTCTTCATCCCATGCAACTTGATCAACGGGCCTTTCCATTTCCATATAGAGACTTGAAGTCCCTTTTTGTGCCTTCTAGAGACAAAAAATAATATTTTTCCACATATATGTGCCCTACCAGTTAGATAACATGCATATACGTAGGTTGCACCACTACATACCGCTTGCATCGAGTTTGGTACTAAAAATTAAAAATTGTGTTAGGTTTCCATGTCACATCATGATATCCATGATCCTTGACCTTCCATATACTGGAAATGTCCTGATTCGACCCTTCAGTTCCATTTGAAGGATATAAATTGAGCCATATCCAAATCGTGGAGGAGGAGAGAATTCAACTTTTGAGAGAAAAGATACTCTGGAGAAATTTCACTTCACATTGAGTTTGCATCCCTTTATCCTTAAACATATGAACACATTATTTATCCCCCAAGCTCTTCCCTCTTTGATGGAGAACCTCATTGTCTCTTTTATATGAGATTTCCTTTGGTGGAGGATTGAAGTGGTGGAGGCCCAATTGGAAGGGAGTTAGTTTCTCGGCTTCGAGATGTGCCGACACAAAATTTTGTCACGTGTATACTTATGTTGATTATTTTAATAGAAATACTCTTTTCTCGTCCAATTGATATCTTGCGAATATTTGAATTGTTATTTCATGGGCATATTTGTCATGTATGTTAATGGATTATTCTATTTTACATGCTAACATTATATATGTCACCATATTCTTGTGTATCTTGGTTGTTGAGGACAAGTTGTAGGTATAAAGCTTTGAGTTGTTTGTTAGCATTTTCATTTATATAGAATACTTGTGATTCGAGTTGATTTCTGCATTAATTATGTCTGTTGTGGTTTACCCCATGCCATAGAGTGATTTTCCTCGTAACACATAACATCGTCATGCATTACAGTTCCATGTATATCATAGATTTTTAAAAATTGATCCAAAAGTTCATCAGGATTCATTATCCCATCACCATTAAATATTGGCAATATCCCAATCAAAATATTTGGCAATTGATGTTTTTCGTATTCAAGAGAAAGAGGACTTATTTGTTGTCTTCGTCTCTGGTTTCTTTTTCTATCATTGTTTCTTCCGCCTTTTTCTTGTCTTTATTATTATCTTTATTCATTTCTTGACTCATGATTTCTTTCCTCACGGTCCACCATCTCCTCTTGATGATAAATAACTAATGGAAATAAAGAGATATAAGATTGAACTGCAGAAGTAATAGCTTGTTAATTAATATTTATTATGCTTCTGGTTATAGGGCCTTCAAATTATTTTGAATTATCCAGTATTGACAAACTTTAATGGATCCACCTTTCTAAGTTGTCAGAAATCTGAGGTTATTGTTGAGCCAATATTTTCCAATATTGTTCTAATTCTTCTATATTCTTTGTTATTTTAAGGACCAAAGAATATAACCGATTCAAAATAATTCTTTTGTTGTCCAATCCAATGAGAATATTAGGTTGGACTGGATTAGGATGATTCATTTACTTGGGGTAAAATATTAAAATTTATTCAAGTCCCTAGTATGGTCGCGATTTTTTTTTATCTCTCTTCTTTTCAAGGACTAGAGCCAACCTCCTAGGGTATTCTTGAAAGACTTATCAAGATTCCCTCCACATTTTTATAGAGGTGGTACTCCTCTTTCTCACTCAAATATTCAACAAAAATTCTCAAAACATAGATTCATACATTCATAACATGAGCACCTGTGAGTGGACCAGGTGGTAAAACAACTAATCAAATAATAAATGAATTATGAAAAGACGATAACCTCACATGAAAGAATAACTACATCCACTCCATCACATCCATTCACTCAGGTATTGAGAAAAGGGATTCGAAGCAAGACTCATAGACATAAAATAAAGATGGTGGTCTAGAAATCAAAGAACTTTAAATGATTTTATTCATTAAAACTCTTAAGATGCAAATGAGAAACACACATGAGATCTCATGCTTTATAAAAATATTGAAACCATAAATGTTATGAACTCCTAGAAATATCTCTATGTGGGAGTTAAACAATATTACAAATTGAAAGTTAAAGTTTGAATAAAGTGTTTGCCTATCACAAGACACGAAGTTCCCAATACTGAAATGGTAAAAGTAAAAGAATTAATCCAAATGGACTAAGATTAGGGATCCCATGGACTATATAAATTAATATAAGAAACCTGGAAGAAAAAGGACAAATGTAGTCAAGGATTATATTTACAAATGAGAAATGCACTTAATAAAGATGGATGACCAAAGACCTAGATGAAAGAAAGGGAAATGTTTCGAAAAGAAAAACACTCACAAAACGACATAGGAATGAAAAATAGATGGATATATCTATGTCTCTTGAATGTGATCTCTCATTATGCCTTTGTTGTTGGGGTCTTCATATTTATATCTAGGTAGTTAGTCTTCTTGAAATAACCATTTTTTGGTATTTATTTTGGGTTAATGATTTTTGCCAATGACTTCTTGAGCCACTCATCGATGAAATCCTTCATTGGCGTGATGGTGATGTATTGTTTAACCCTTATTATGAATTTTTCATCTTCAACTTTGACAAAATTGGAGTGTGGATACTCTATTTATGACATGTGGTCTTCGTTATTATTTACAAAAGTAATCAACCACCGCTTAATTTCATCCTCCAGAAAATTAGTGAGTTCATTGAATTCACAGGTCCATGATGCTTTAATAGTGCTTAAATCCATTTCTAATTATTTTTTTGTTATTATGTCTGAATCTCTTAAAAAATATGGGCCTTCAAGGTCCTTAACAACTTCCAGTGCTTTTAAGAGTGCATTAATTCTTTTACCATTTACTCTTTTACATGTGGCAATTAAATCTCTTAACATTTGTATTCTTTCCACCCATCCTACTTGTAGTTGTTTTATTCTTCTATTCAAAGGTAGATGTTATTGAATTATATGATATTTTCTCAAACTTGTCACTCGTGCAACAAAAGTACTCAAGTAATTTTTAGAGTAGGCTTAATCGTGCTCTAGATATTTTTGCAAGTATTCTATTAAGTTGGAAACTCTTTGAGATAGTTTCCTCAGACCTGTAGTGACTTCCCATGCTTGAGAGATAATAGTAATCCACTTACAAATATTCTCTATGACATAAAATCTGAATCTATTTATCAATTTTGCGTCTTTTTTTACCTTTACTGATGTTCGAGTTGTACTAGGGGGAATTTGATAGGGTGCAACAATGGCCAAAGGATTTGGAAACAATGGCTTGAGACTTAATGTGTCCCCAACCTCAGTGATTCTTCTTCTCAATTTAATATTTTCCAACTCTTGTTTAGAAATGGAATGGGAAAGAGCATCTCTAGTATTGATATGTAATTTAAGGAGTCCTAAGGGCCTGACTCCTAATATGTCAACTTATGAATTCCATGTTTGAGTCACTTTATTATTTTTAACATGGAATTTATCTATTTACAATTTTTCTCTTCTTTATTGTATAACATTGTGCAGTATCCGAGATTGGTCTTAATTTTTTTTTGGTTCCTCTTAGGCTAGATCCTCTACAATTTGATGACTTTCAATGATTCTAAGTGCTACCCAGTCGAGCATCGAGATATTTTCAATTTCCATATCAACTACATTCTTTAGGCTTCCTAAGTTTTTTGAGTCATTTATGCTTCAGATTCTATTTCCTTTTTGTTGAGATATGACATTTTCTTTTTCAATATCAACTAGGGGCAGGTCTTCTCCATCATCTCCTCTAGAATGTTCTTCATTATTCTCTCCTCTACACATATTTGATTATTTTTTATTTTGTGAAGAGTAGGTAATCCTATGTGAATTGGGAACAAAATAATATTGCACGTTGGTCATGTATTTTCCTCTTTACCTTGTTCTATTTTTTCTTTGAGTGAGTCGATAAATTTATATGCATAAATTCTATTACATTTAATTATTGATCCTGAGTTTTGTTAACTTGTGATATGTCTTTCACCGAAGTTTCGTTAACTTGTGAGATGTCTTGCATTGTATGTGCATGCTTATATTTTCCTATCTTGCATTCTAATATGCTTCTAAGAAAAAGGAAATGGAATCAATCATCACATTTCATAAATTGAAAGCTAACTGAATCACGCTCGGAAATGATCATGTACTCGAGTGTTGATCAAGCTTCTAGGACCCTATTGTCACCAAGTTATTTGTTGGATTGATTTAGGAAATTACACTTTTCATGAATCATTGTTGATGAAAGAGGATTAGTCTATTTATTGAAATGACAAAGTAATAACATCTACAAATTGATTTACAAAAAGACAATTATTTTTTAACCATTATCTATTATTATTACAAATGTATAAATTTACGTTACAATCATATGTTCGATAAACACTTCTTATAGAAATACCCCATTTTAATCAGTTCGAACATGGCTCAAGGAGAAAGTTCTATGTTCATAAATATGGAAATAAACTAAGAATGAAACCAAACATAAATGAATACCAAACTACACCATAGAAATATATCCAAGCATTGAATTGATATCTACTATAATGCGGTTATTAAAACCACAAGTCGTAGTATTTCATTCAGTTCAACAGACACGAATGTTCCTGCAACATTATTCTTAAGCAATTTGTTCAATAACAATCAGTTATGAATGAATATTTTATATAGCTTGCAACCACACAGGACAGGAAATAAAATGACAACAATTAATTAAACCACACTAATGAGCATAAATGAAATTACTCTAATAATGATAATGCAATTCATACCAAGACACAGGGGGGATTCATGGCTTGGGATACACTATAGGAATGGTCATAGAACTAAACAATAATAATCCCACTATTTGAATATTAATAGACTTGCATTAAAACTCATAATCAAGTTTTACAATACATAACAACAATATTCATGAATTCTCTATCTCTGAATATGCATCCTCCCTAGATCTCCATTCATCTAAACATATACATACATTAATTGAATCCCATCAAGCTTCTGAGCCAAGGTTTATATAATAGTTACAATGTACAAAGAGCAATGCTAGTTAGGATAGTGTCAAATCCCATAGCTTATGAACCTTCCAACTAGTTGTAACTATTTGGAGCTAAGATATGAACATAGGATGAGTTTAATAAAAACATGGGATGAATTCCATACACCAATTATGGAACAAGGAATATTCCATGTGCTAATTTTTTTACCATTGCATGAAGGAATAGCTAGGTACTTCTCTTGTATTGATAATTTCAAGACAAAATGCATGAAATTATCTTATGTGATCTGAATGCTTTCATGGACATTCATGGATTGATTTGGAATGCCCCTTTAAAATGTGGTTTGACGTTGATTTTGATCACGATCTATCACTTACCCTTTTTAGTTTAAAATTGGTTCAATACGTACCAAACCTTCTCGTGGTGCTCGTGACATATTTTGGTTTGAGGTAGTGCAAGTATGTCATCCAATGAATGGTTATCGGATCTATACTATGTTTATAGGATCCATAATTCCTATAACAATCATTAGTAAAATGAATTCCAATTCTATTTACTCATAAAAAAAGAGGGAATATTATGAAAATAGATAACGTAATACCTTGTGAAGCTCGTTTTAATGTATTCCTTGGAAAACCATGAGTAATATAGTAAAAGGAGATGAAATGGTAAAAAATGGAATCATTGATAGTAAAAAATGTGTCAAAACAAGTGCCCAACATCTCCCTCGCACCTTAGATATTGCATGTCCTCAGGCAATTGGACTAGATATCTAGTCACGACTTCAACACTGCTTCCAAAAATTAAAAAATTTAAACAAAGTTGTATCAAACTCAAGTTGCTTCATGTGTGTGTTGTTGTATTAATCAAAATATCCAAATTAGGGTTTGATCCTACATAAGTTGGTTTCTTTTACTATTGCATATTGAATTTAATTTTCAACCTGTTATTTTTCATATCGATCTGTCTATTCCTGATGTACCATTTTCAGACTTGTTTAAGAAACACCTTGTTCACAGATTCTAGGTGTTCATTCTCCCTTTGCAATTTGAAACTTTGGCTTTCTTGTGCATGGTAGCATTTGATGGGTATTTATGCATAGGTCTATGTATCTATATGTGTGGAAATCATCCAAAGCATTATATCCTTGACTTTATTTTAATTAAAGGAATGATTAAATAAAGTGCTTTTATTAATTAATTGAATTAATTGAGTTATTTAAGGAAATGTTAAAAGTTAGCATTTAATCTTAGCCATTGATATCAAGTGAGGTGAGAAATAATATAAATCGTCAATCACTTTGGATATTAGGGCTAGATCATAACTCAAGATTATAAAAGCAAGGCTAGAGTGGAGGAGGAAGACACTTAACATAATTGAGTTTTGGATAATGATTGTGATTCAAGGAGATCTTTGATAAGTGGAGAAGGACTTCCATCTAAATATCGGGTTAAGGAGAAGAGAGAATAGAGGTATCCACAAGTGGGTTTCAGAAGAGAGAATCCATAGGAAAGGGTCAAGTCATACATATTTTTTCATACATTCCTTTTATGCATGTACATGGGCGTTAATGGAGATAGGTGTGTACATGTGGGATTACTTAAGGAAATACATGCACACCTCAAAAAGTGTGTTAGATATGGGTTGTACAACATATCTTACTTTTCTAGGTTTGTCTATAGTTATATTTCTCTCAGTGGGTCATTATTCCTATATGGGAGCCTTGATTTTATCATAATAAAATCATTCTCAACATTGGTTTTCCCTCCAGGGTTTTTCCAGGGGTATCTACCCAAACATATTGGTGTTTATGTGTGCATGATCTTGTTTCAAGTTTTTCTTCCAGCAGTGTATTGTTTTTTTGGGATTTGCTAATATGATTTGGAGTAAGGAAAACACTAGATAAAAAGATACCTAGGTGTTGGAGTAAGAGGATTTCAACATGATTTCATACAACATGCTATGAAGGGAAGGCATATCTCATATCCATAGTAGTTGATAGTAGATATTTCAGATCTACAAGAGATCTTAGGAGATCCATAACTAGCAGGTAGAAATAAAAGGAGGGATTTCAGGGAAACAATCGTACTAAAGCAGAAGTAGGGTTTTGCAGTTTTACAAAGTTGTATGCAAGTTTCATAAGGAACAAGAAAATACGTTCGTGAGAATATTTGGAGATAGTCATGTATACATAGGTTGCAGTAAGAATAGGTGTGTACATACACGGGTTTTAGTTTTGACAGGTGCATATGAGTTTGTACAGGGGAAGTTTCAACAGGAGGTTATTTCCAGGGAAGTTTACCAGGTCTAAGGAATATCAAAAACACATCTTAGATTTGAAGACATATTTGATGGAGCATCTTGCTTCCTATCTTGGAAAGCAAGAGTGACTTTGTCTTAAAGGAGTATGACCTTTGGGAGTTAGTGGAAAAAGTATTTTCTCCACCAACAAATCTGTCATCTTTGGCAACTCATGAGAAGAAGGAGATCAAAGCATAGAGGGTCATACTGGATTCAATGAAGGATAATCTAATTACTCACCTATCCGAGAATAATTTGGTCAAAGATGTGTTTGATGCTTGGTAGGTTTATTCTAGAGCACTAACATGAATATGAATATGGTCTTAAGAAATAGACTCAGATTAGTGCAGATGTCTAGATATGCCAATGTTACTAGCTATTTCATGATGATCACACAAATGCATGATCAACTTGCAGCCACAAGGGATAAAATGGAGGACACGAAGCTCATGAATTTGGTATTTAATTGTCTTCCCAAGTCATGGGAACCATTTGTAAATGGAGTCTACACTCGAAAACATATTCAAAATTAGCAGAGACTTTGGGATGATTGCAACTAAGAAGATACTCAGGAGGAGTCTAAAGAAGGAAAGTAGGGAGATGAAGAGGAGGATAACCTGACCCTTATCAGTAAGACAAGAAAGGGAAAAGGAAAGGGTTCCAAGGGTAATAGTGAGGAATCAAAATCACATCCAAGTAATAAGGACTTGAGTAAAATAAATTTATTTGCATGCCACAAGTATGGGCACTACACATCACAATGTCCATAGAAGAAGGGGGAAGGGAATACACAGACAACAACATCAACAAAGACACATATATATGAGTTTAAAGAAAAGTTTGAGAAGGAATTCTCAATGTTCTCATGCTTCTCTACCAACACCAACTCAAGGAGTGTGTGGTACTTGGAAAATAGTTCTTATAGTCATATGACAGGGACACATGATTTGTCCACTAGATGGTCAAAGACGGACTCATATATACAAGTGGATCTTGGAACTCATGCTAAGTTTGGTGTAGAGGGAGTTGGGGTAGTCAATTTCCAACTAGAGTTAGGGGGTTCTCTGAAGGTGACAGATGTGTTGTATGTCCCATAGATAAATATGATTTTTATCTCAGTATGAGCTCTAGAGGATAATTTTTTTGCAGTCTTGTTCTAGAATGAACAAGTACTCAAAAATTTAGAGGAGCAATCCCTGACACAACAGTCAACATTGGTTTTAGAGAGTGCAGGGTAAATAGTTTGTAGGGACAACCTGTAAGATGATCCAAGGGGAAAGGGGATCTTGGATCATGGATCGATGTCAGTGACAGAGGATGAGGAGCAATAGGCTTAAAAGGGAACAAAGTGTTTAGAGACTTCTAATGTGGGGAGTTAACCTTTAGATGAGAAGAGGTAGTTATCCCTTTCCAATTTTTTCAAGAGATTAAGTTGGTATGATATGACATTGATGGATTCTCAAGAGCAGGAGGATCCTAGGAGTACATTGAGGGATATAAGTCCTTTGACAATTTTTCCAAAATTCATGGCACTGATATGTAGCATCATAGATTTTGAGACTTCAAGTATTCAGGAAGAAGTTGACCAATGAGATTGGAGGGATGATAGTATGCAATATTATGTGTATGACATTGTGTCAGGGTCAAAGGGAGAACCAATTTCAGGTGGATCTTAGAAAAATACCTTCCTCACTATGAGGGACTGTTGATGCATAGTAGAATCAACCATGTATTTCCGCACAGGTCTATGTGTCTAGACATGTTTAAATCTTCCAAATCCTTTTATCCTTGAATTTACTTTAATGAAATGAATTATTAAAGTAAATTTATTTTATTAATTAATTTAATTAATTGATTTATTTAAGAAAATTATGAAATTTATCATTTAATCTTAGCCATTGATCTCAAGTGAGGTGAGAAGTAATCTCAACCATCAATCATGTTGGAGATTAGATTTAGGTCATAACTCAAGATTATAAATGCAAGGCTAGGGTGAAGGAGGAAGACACTTGATAGAATTGAGATGTGGATCATAGAGGATTGTCATTCAAGGATATCTTGGATAGGTGGAGAGCGAATTCCATCTAGAGATTAGGTCAAGGATAAGACAAAATAGAGGTAGCTGTAAGTGGGTTTCAATAGAGCAAGGCCACAGGAAATGGTCTAGTTGTATTATTTTTTCGTACAATCCTTTTGTGCATGTATGGGGTTGTTAGTGGATATAGGTGTGTATATGGAGAATTACTTAAGGAAAGGTGCATACACCTCAAAAAGCATGCCATATTTGGGTCATATAATAGATCATACTTTCCCAATTTTGGTTGCAGTTGTATTTCTCTCAGTGGGCCATTATACCTATTACGAGAGACTTGATTTTATCATAATAACGTCCAAATATGGTGTTTGTATTAACTTACATAACCAAATCATCATTATATATATGCTAGTCCTTGTTCATTAGGGTATTTGGGTTGCTATCACCATTTCCTTCAAAAATCCTTGTGAAAAGGTTGTTGCATATCATGAATGCCAACTCAATATTTAATTGACATGCATTAGCTCCTGTCAATCCATGGAGTCTATAATAAAACCCATTGCTGAGTTGTTTACTTTCCCATCTCAATTGACAGTTGACAAGGCATTCGCTAACTACACCTTTTTTTTTCTTGGCGCCGATTGGAGATACGCTCGATTGGTGGCTTCACTGATCCAGCACTTCACCAAAACATCTTTTCGTTGACTTTTGATTGGATCCATAGGTCGACTCATGGCTCGACTAAAGTCAGTTTGAATGTTCAAAAATCTATTGATTGGCAGTTCCACCCACTGAATTCAGTATTGTGGATCGATGGCATAGATGATAGGTATGTGATTGAAAATTAGAGGCATGCAAATTCCCTAGCTCAGTTCACCATTAATTACAATCCTACATTATGTCTTTCAAGATTGATTTTTCTTTGATTAAGGTGGACACACTCATGTAGTCAACTTTGTCTTCTAGGTTGATCCATTCACTTTGGGTTTGGTGTCTTACTTTTCTTTGATCGATGATGCGTATTCCTTCTTGAAGATAGTTTTTTGTGTATATATGAACATTGACGACAACGTGTATACTATGTATTGATTGGTTGTTTAAAAAGACCTCAAATTTATCTTCATGAAAAGTTGTTGATCTAGTCGACTTAAAGATATTGAAGGAGTTTCCTCTCTTGTATTCCACCTTACTATTCAAGGATACTTCTCTTTGATGGATTATTGTACTCAGAACCATTCATTAAGATGGGTAAAATATTGCAGGCACTCTGTGAGAAAAAAATTGTTGATCAATTTGGTCAAGAAGTCATTACATTGGATTATATTATTTCCTTGTTGTAGATAAATAATGTAAGATTGAAGAATCAGTTGAGGGTTAAATATAACATGTTCTAGACTACTATAGCTGAGAAATATAGGAGGGTTTATTCCCTAGAAAGAATGATGGAATCCTTTTTCTAGACTCTTGCAGATGAATTTCAAGATAAATCAAATCTTGTCGATGATCTAGAGAAGGAAGTGAAATCTCTTCCTCATACAAAAATTACTTCCTTAGGCATGGACATATACCAAATGATAGAAACTAATTCTCAGTTGTTTGGTGAAGTTATACACTTATAGGCCTCTGTTGATGAGCTTTGTGAAGAAGATTCTCCTCTTTAAGAAAATAACAACAAGTTGCTTGATCAATATAAGGCTTTAAAACAAGGTTATCATGCCTTGTTGTTGTAGCTAACTAAGAAAGATGAAACTATTCAAGGATGCAGGACTACAAATAGAACTTTAAATAAGAAGTTCATTGACTACAAAATGTTGAGAATAAGAATGAATTTGTTGAGCCTCTAAGATCACCTATTACGTCTTCACCCCCTGATTCTCTTCATAATAAATATGGTGTTTATTTATGCACTACACTCTCACATGTTTCCTTGACTGCTAACAATGTTATTTCTCCTAGTTTTGAGAAACACACTATTGATATTGGGTCATGTTTGCTAAGAAAAATGGACTATACCAGAGGAGGACTTGGGAAGAGTGGACAACGTATTGTTTTTCCTATTACCCTTGCAATGAATTCACCTCACACGGGTGCTGGATATGATGCTATTGTTTCCTCCTTGCCTAGAACTTGCCTTGCTGCAACCAAGAAATTTTGTTTGTTACATGTGGATTTCAGACTGGTTTGCTAGAAGAGAAACCTATTATGGATTGTGTTGAACAACTACCTCTTCCTCACATGCCATAATTTGAGAATATTGTTGCAGATGACATTGTTTTTTATATTTTGGGTTGTTCTACTCTTGTAAAAGAACCATAACACTATTCTACGTCCTCAAATCATATAACACAAAAATATATTCCCTATTATCATCCTCATCATAAACTTCGAAGGAATGGAACTTATGATTTCATAAATTTCATAGAAGAGACGTTAAAGATAGAAATGTGGATGAGTTCCAACTACCATGATACATTGTTTTTGGATTTATGGATGGTCATGGAATAATTTGACTAAATGTTTGAGGACTTCACATCGTTGTGTATCATATGTTGTACAATCATGTAGTGTTCCTCTTAATTACTGATGATTTTTTTGGAAGTGGTTGATCGAGGATCAAATCAACATTAAATTCAACTAGAGTTTCAACTGAGATATTGGTCGACTGAGGTTTGACCATAGATGACAGAGTTTCTTCTAGGTTGAATAATGTGCAAGGAACAAAATATTTGAAAATATTTCATGAAGTGTAGATAGAGAGAGATCAATCCTTATAACATCAACTATACAGAACTCCAAAAGTGCAAGAGTAAAATAAGCACATAAATGAAATAAGTGCAAGATGGAAAGATGTGTGGAAGTGCAAAGGTGTGAGGGTATGGTGAGTGTGGAAAGTGGGATATGTAGGGTGTCTTCCACAAAGAGGGGTGTGAAAAGGAAAGTTGTGCGGAGAAGAGGTTGATGATGGGTCCTCCACACAAATGGAAAAATAAACTAAGTGTTGGGCTATGCGGGAGGATGTTTTGTATAGAGTGCAGGTAACTTGTTATAGAAAATGGAATCTCTGCATAGGATAAGGAATCTCACACAAATCAATAAAATTGCTAAGCATTGTGAAATTTGTTTCCATGTATAAACAAAGAAAAAATGGGTGGAAAAAGGGGTATGTGTATGTGTTGGAGTAGGCTATTATGGATAAGTTTTGGTAATCCTGCAGAAGTGGATCACGTGACATTTTGACTAAGGAGAAACATGCGCGGAAGGAAACTACCACATTTTCATGAGTCAACGTGAAAAAGGTGGAAGTTAGTTAGGAATGTTGGGACATTTTG
>ML789492.1:96115-121156 GCA_009831015.1 Picea engelmannii | reverse complement strand
TTGGCTCGTTAGGTCAGTATTTTTTTTTTTTGTTAAGTTGATGAGTATGAGATGAGTTGAATCTTTGTCGAGAGGTATGTGTGCACTACAACATAGAATGACTTGGGCAGGTTTGGGTTTTTACTGAATATCATTGTATGAGTGCAATGCACATAAATGTAATGAAGACCATGAATGAATAAATAATAATCTAGTCATTGTGGACGTAACCGAGTTTGGAGTGAACCAAGTTAAATCCTTGTGTTGTGATGTGTTTGTTTATTTTGGTTAATGCACACATATAATGAATGGTTAATATGGATATGTTAGATATGTTTGATGGTTCCGTGCATATGTTATATGGTTAAGTAGGATGAATCTATAATGCATTGTAGTTTTATTATGAATTTATGCACCAGATAAAGGAATAAATTTTAAGTAAATAGTAAGGATGAATGCCTCATATACCCCCATGACTGTGGGAACCTAGGTCCTGCAATCCCCATAGGCACCTTGGGTGAGACTTCACCTTCTTTTGGGTGATGCCGAAAGGGACACTATCTTTAGGTTTTTGTTGGTGGTTTAATGATCAACCTCGAGTATGCCCACTACGTGCCAACAAATGGGTTTGTTTTCAGGAATGTGATATGTAAATGAGGGGAATGTGGAGGCCAACTAAGGGTAATATTGGAGAATAGATGAACTGATACAGGAGCATCTCTCCACATTAGTCAGCCAGCCAGCTAGCCACGTCAGCGCATGCATTCAAGGATGAAGAGAGGCGCAACCCTCATCTTCAATTTTGAATTTGAATGTAATTAATGTTGTAGGTCGTTGAGCCATGGAGCCGTGCCTTTTTGCAGGCATTAGAGTAGGTAGGCCTTAATGTTTGTAAGGTTGAGATCTAGATCCGATTTGTGGACTAGAGAACCCATTCAATGTAATTGAATAGGGTAGGTAGATTGGAGGGAAGAGCTCGAAGAGCCCCCTCATGTAAAATATTAGGAGATCTTCTTTGTATGAGGAGAGATCAGAGAGAGAGAGAGAGAGAGAGAGAGAGAGAGAGAGAGTTAGAGTCTACGAGTAGAGAGCAGAAGAGAAGGATCCGAGACCTTGTTACAGGCCATGCTCAGGAACACCTTGTACAAATAGGCATTTGCCATTTAATATAAACAACAATTTTTCTTGCATCTTTTTGTGTTAAATGAATGTCTGAGAGTGTTCTTTATGTTCTATGAATGTATGTTATGTTTATGCATTTGCAGGAGTTGTTTTGGCTTCAAGCTTGAGAGGTCTTTGAGGCTTCACACCAGGAGGGTGTGACAGAACATTGCAGGTTCTGATAGTCATGCACATAGGGTGCATTTATGAACTCTGCGGAGTCAGACAGAGGTGTGCCAGGTGGGAACAAAAGTAGAAATAAATAACTCGGAAGAAAGACCTGTGAGGTTGTTGAATACCTCAGGAGGCAAGGCTGTGGAGAGGAACACAGTTGCAGACAAAAATATCTGAGGAGTTCTGTAAAGCTCTACCAGGTGGGAATTGAGCAGTGCAAGGAGTGCATAGAGGAAGAACTCTGCTGCAAGTTCAACAGAAGAAGCAGAATCACTAAGGATTCTGAGAGCTCTGCCGGGAGGGCATTGAGAAGGTGCATAAGGTGCACAGGAGAGGACAGAACTGTTGGACGTTCTATAAGAAGATACTCTGCTAGGTGGGCATTGAGTAGGTGTACATATAGGCACTGGAGAAAAGAACTCTTTGAGTTCTGAATTTGAAGAGGAGTGCAAGGAAAGGGACCTTCACAGGGTTGTTGAACACCCTGCATACTCAGAAAGAGGTTGCTTTAGCAGAAGAATATCCAGGAGGGCATCACCTTCTCCAGAAGGAGGAGAAAGGAGAAGGAACTGTTTCCTTAGAAGTCTGGGCGAGAAGAGAAGTTCAGGACATATAGCACTTTGTGTGTGTGAAGACTCTGTAGAGTTGCATAAGTCAAAGAATCCCTTGAGGATTCGAAGGATAAGCTCAGGAGGAGTCGTGCGTTCAGTGCACGGAGCCATAACTGCAAGGAGTGCAGAATCCGCATAAATCTTTGAAGAGTTCAGAGTTCCCAAAGTTCAAGAGGGACAACGTTTTCATATACGCGCAGGAGGACTCAAGTTGAAGAGTTCGCAGAGATGAAAAGAAGGGAAAGGTTGAGGCCTTTGGGAACTTGAAATTCTTCCAAGTGTAGGAGGAAAGCATTGAAGCTCAGGAGGAGGCATAGCAGCCATCCGATCAGACTGGGAAGGAGATCTGGACCGTTGGTTTTCCCACGTCCAGGAAGGAGTAAGAGGAGCACACAAGAGGAACGATATGGACCGTCAGATCTTGGTCTAATTACCCGTTAGCCGTTGGATCTGACAGGAGATACACAAGGCTTAAACTTCATGAACAGGAGGGTGAAAGTCCCGAAACGTGTTGGGACATCGAGATATCGAAATTCAAGAAATCGGGGGTTCTGATGTTGAGAGGTCGGGACACTCCAAGGTCAAAGCCCCGAAAGGAATTTGCCATTAGAGTTTCGCATATCGGGATATCGAAAGTCTCGATGACAGGGGATCGGAAATCTCCAGGCTGAAAACCCCGAAACAGATTTGAGTCATCCATCGATTGGGACACGTGGCGGAGATCGGGAGCCATCGGCATTTCGGAGTTCGAAACTTTGGGGATTAAAGGGACAAGATGCCGGGACATTTCGACATTTGATTTCGCAAAATCACGAAATGATTGAGGACCATCCATCATAGGAGGACGCGTGGTGAAAATCCAAGAATTTGGGAAAAATGCCGATAGGAGAGCCATTTCGACATTTCGGGATTCGGTGTTTCGCGAATCCTGAAGACAAGGAACACGCACATTTTGGAACAACGAAGTTCAAAACCCCAACAAGGTGGAAAGCTCTGTTGTGGGGCCAGATGATGTCACTTCGGCACATCGGAGGTCGGGAGTGCGAAGGAATAATGGTGAGGAGGAGTCTCGCATCGGGAGAATCCGAAACGCGAAATCTCGAAAGGGGTTTCCTAGCTGACGTCATATTGGAGTTTGGAGGATCGAAACTTTGGGAGTTCCGAGGGAAAGAATCCATAGGCATTTTGGTGTTTCAAAATCTGAAATCACGAAACAATGAGGACCGTCCATCTTGAGGGGACGCGTGGCAAAAATCTAGGTTTTCGGGGAAAATCCTGAAAGGCAAGGCCATTTCGGCATTTCGGGAATCGGCACTTCGGGAGTCGAGAGACCAAGAGATCGGGCTCTTGAGTCGCAAAACCTTGAAAGGAACTGCGGTCACATAAGGGGAGTTCATATGGACCAAAGGTCTAGCCCAGGGGGCTAACTGAAGTTAAAGTCGTTTCGGCGAATCGGGATATCGGTGATCGAGGAATCAAGAGAAAAGGGGATTCTCGTCATCAGGAATTAGGAAACCCTGAAGCCTGAAACCACATTTCCTGTGGGCAAATTGTTCATGGTCATGTTGGGGCCGTGAGGGAAAAGGAAGGACCTATGGATCGATTTTAATAGAGATTCCAGTGAAGAATCAAAGAGCCTCTTCAGATCAAAGGGAAATTTGAATGATCCGTTAAGACCGGGAGGTTAGCGCAGAGACTCTGGCCGAGGTAGAGGCATAGTCTATGTCATGAACACTAAAGGGATATATTTTGCAGTAGATCAAAACCAAAATCCATGGATCAATGCAAATGAATGGTTACAAAGGTATGATTTTATAGATATGCATGAAATTTTCTTTGTTGATTTCTTGAATGTGTTAGACGAGTGGATCCAGATATTTGTTGAGAATATTAGAAGATATTGCACCGAGGTTATGAGAAATTGGAATCCTGAATTAATAAGGGAACTCAATGCTATAAGAAATAAGGCATCACACGTAGTAGATTAATGGCTAGATAATGTGTTGGGAGGCTATGTTACTAAATTCTCTATAGAATGTACTCAATCATATAGTGCTTCTAAAAGAGAAATATTTAAGGGACCACATGGAAGATACTTGAATAAAATATCTACTTGGGTTAATATGTTGTTGTGTGGCAAGGGAGTCATGAAGATGGAGTTTCATTTATTTAGCAGCTAAGCACCTTCACGCATAGGGGGAACTAGGGGCTGACCATGGAATGGCTTGAGTGTTGCAGGGAAGAATGAAAGAGGAATGGATGAGTTGATGATGTCGAGAGAGGAAGAAGGTGCAATAGAATAAGAGGGTGGAGTATTGCATAGTGGTAAGATATTTAAGCTAAATAGGAAGACGACTATGGATGAGAAAGAGGGGAAACATAGTGAGTTTCAAGAGAGAGACAATGGCATAATATTCCGGATCATACCATGCACAGAAATTCAGCTTAGTTAGGTAGAATAATACCCACTTAGGACAGACCCTACATTGAACCCACAACCCATTGTGTGTCTTTGAGATCTAAATAAATTTTGTCGATTGTAGTTTGTAAGGGAAGTAAGAATAGTAGTCAAGGGAGTCAAAACAATGAAATAAATATAGTAACTCAAATAGTATCACCGATAAGGAATACTATGCAGAATATGATGGCAGGAGATCTATCCCAGCTTAAGAATTCCTCTCTTTTAGGGGGTCGGTTCAGAAGATCTAGAGAAACATATTATTATTTGTGAGATTATATGGGTTGTAAAGAATGTTCAGGACGATCACAAGAATATTGCATTGTTGGAAAATACCTTTAGAGAACGCGCAATGTTATTGTACGTTAAATATCAGAATACTACATTTGCAGGACAGACTAGAACCTAGGCAGAAGTGAGCCAAGCTCTATTGAAATAATTTAAGAATCCAAAGTTCGAGTTGAAATTTATTACAAAGATTAATGAGATTAAGAAGATAGTAAATGAATCAATTTGGGATTTTGATCAAATATTTAAGGTACTGAAGGATTGATTGTCATTCTAGATTCTAGATGTGCAACACAGGGAGTTGTTTATTGCAAGGTTTTTGTCACATATACAATGTCCTTTGACACAATAAAATATTGCAACCTAAGAAGAAGTGTTGGAAGTTGCTATGAAACAAGAATCATCCCCCATAGGAGAAATAAGCATAGGGATGGAACAAGTGAAGTTGTAGTTAGCAATATTGATGATCCAATTACAAGAAATTGATAAGGGGAAAGGGAAGCGTGAAAATGTATAGTCCACTATTTGCAAGACAAAGGGTCATCATAATGATGAATGTCTAGTGCTAAAACAATAATTGAACATAGGAGCATCAAATCCATTAGGGCCATGGTGCGAAATATGTAAGATAATGGCTCACCATCCTCACAATTGTCCATTGATGCATAAATACCATAGCACTACAAGGAACTTGTTTTGCAACTTTTGTAAGTTAGTAGGCCATGAAAAAAAGGATTTTCGCACATTTGACACGATGAAAGAATGCATTGCGGATGCTTATAGAGTCTAGGGAGAAGAATCATAAGGGGGATCTCTGTAGTACAATACTCCTATAGGAGGTTATAATCAAGGGGGGCGAGGAGGATTTAGAGGCCATGAATGAGGTGTATTTGGTAGAGGAAGGGGACCTATTATATGTTATAATTGTAATCAACCTGGACACTTGGCCAGAGACTATCTGAATCCCTACATGACATGAACATATTGTAGAGTGCTAGACCATGTGATGGAGAATTGTCCACAATTGATCACGAAATGGAAAGAAAAGAGGAATGAAAATGTACAGATGATAGTAGCTGAGGTGCATGATGAACAACCTGATATAGTATAAGTTACGCACGGAGGAAAAAGAACCAACAATGATGCGATGGATCAAAGGAATAGGATCCATAAATGGGTGAGGAAAGAAGCAGAGCCTGCTCCATTTTTTTATCCTAGAAAAGAGAAAGAGACCTACCAACAATCCAAAAAATAATGGGTTGGAGAAAAATGGATAGAATCAACTTCAAATATGCCACCTTTGTATGATAGACCACCGGTATATGATATGCCTCTAGTATATGACCCTTCGAAGAAGGAAACTGAAAATGTAAGAACTTTGAAAATATTTTTAATAAGTTTCTCAGAATTAATAAAGTATTGGTCTATTGTCAGTACTTTGCACGGGATGATTGACAGTTGTGAAAAAGAGAAAGAGATTCATGTCACACATAGAGCACTTAACCAGGTACACCGAAAGAAGAGAACAAATGGGGAGTTTTGGCTTAATGCATAGATAGGTTATTACGACATGGACAATATCATTCTGTATTTGGGGTCTGACATGAATGTCATCCCGAGGTATACTTGGAAGATGATGGGGAAGCCAAAGCTAATTTGGTCACTAATCAAGTTGAGACTAGTGAAACAACTTAATATTTTTCCATATGGAAGTTTGAAATGAGTAAGTTTCAATATTGACGGAGTGCGAAGTGTCACAAACTTCAAAGTAATCGAAATAGTAGATGGCAGTAAACCTTATCCAACACTATTGGGACTTGATTGGGAATTTGATAATCAGACCACCATTGACTTGAAGAAGAGAAAAATGGAATTCAAAGTAGAGGACTTGAAGATTAAAATGTCATTGGATCCTACTTAAGGAAGAAGGTATGTAGAACAAACAAAGAGAAAAGAACCTGATCATATGTATAATATGACCACGTGGATGGACTATTACATGAATCCTACAATTGAGGGTGTACTCAATTGGAGGAGTATTGGTTCATGTGCATTAGACTCAAAAGAGGATATGGAGATTTGGAAACAAAGACTGGATGAAGTATCGATAGGAAAATGTTCTCAAATTATTCGTGCGTTATGATGGATTGGCACGAAGGTATGTGATCCACCAAAGTTTACTCGACTAACACTGATAAAATATTTTATCAAAGAGTTCAAAATGCAGATACTGGATCAACAAACAATGTTATCCTTAGATGTTGCACTGAAATCAAATCCAACTAGATGGTGGGCTATGCATAAGGATGGGATAATGGATTGGCAACAATACATACGATTAATCCAAGTTAGGTTTGGAATAGAGAATAAAAGTGGCTTACAAAAGTATTCTGGATTGACTTGCCTTGTAGAACATATCACAAAGTGTACCGCGATGTGGAGAGAAGTACCCAAGCAAGAGTGGATACACTTGTTTATGTATACTCTAGATGTAATTCCAAAGAATTGGTACATAGAGCTAGAAGTGTGCAGAGGCACCGGATATTCGAAAGAATTGACCAGGAACTTCAAGGTAACATTCAATTTTAAAAGTAATAATCATCTTATTGATGCAGCCTTGCAGGTGATCAAGAATAATATTTTTTCATCTGAAGAATTTTTGGAATCAGAACCCTTGTGTAGTGAGCCTAGAGTTACTGAGACAGTTGAAGATATATTGCACTGTTATAATGTTGCAAAAGAAGACCAAGAAGATGAAGACCCAAGGAATTTACAGATACCAGAAATTGAAGTGGAACATGTAGTAGAAGGACTAGATCTTGAATATGTAGTATATTCCAAGCCCTTGAAGACACTCAAAGTAAACATTGGTACATAAGAAAAGCAAAAAATGTTTCACATAGGAGACTTATGGAATGGTGAGACAGTTGAGAATATTTATGACCTACTGTACAAGTATGAAGACGTGTTTTCGACTAATTTTTCAGAGACGAAGGGCATTACAAGAGAGTTGGGAGAGATGATTATCCCATTGAAACTAGATGTCAAGCCTCTGGGATAGAGACCATATAGAATGAACTTGAGACATAAGCATAAGGTAAAAGAAGAAATAAAAATAATGTTATAGGCTGGTATTATAGAACTTGTTGAAGAATCAGAGTGGATCACCCCAATGGTAATTCAAGACAAGAAGACAAGGGAATTAGAACATGTGTATATGTGATAAATTTGAATGATGCATTTTTACACAATCCATTTCCTAAACCATTTATAGATGAAGTATTAGAGAATTTTGAGGGTCAAGAGGCTTATTCTTTCACGGATAGATTCTCAAGATACCACAAAATCAAGATTTCACAAGAAGACATATATAATACCACCTTTGCAATAGAATGGGGTTTCTACCAGTATACAGTTATGTTGTTTGGGCTGAAGAATGCACCAGAAATATTTTCTGGAGTAGTGGTCGCATCCTTTAAAGAGTTCATTCAAAAGTTATTAGATTTGTACTTAGATGATTAGATCGTATTTAGTCTGTTGAAATACCACGTTGAAATTTTGTGCTTAATGTTGGATAAGTGTAGACAATAGCAAATCTCGTTGAATTTGAAGAAATGTATTTTTTGTGCGCATTTTGGAATTTTGTTGGGTCATGTGGTGTGTAAACAAGGATTTTTAGTGAACCCTGTGAAGATAATCGTGATCGTGCATTTTCCACCACCAACTTTAGTGTTCCAGTTGAAAGATACACTGGGTCATAAAGTATACTATGGAAATTTCACCAGAGGATATGCGCATATTACAACCCCTATGAAGAAGTTGTTAAAGGAGGAAGCTAAATTTCAATGAAAAGAGGAATTCCAACAAAAGATGGTCACGTTGAAGCAAAATATGTTCACTATGTCGATTCTAGTGTTCCTTGATTGGAGGAAGGAGTTTCATGTACAAGTGGATGCATCGTATATAACACTAGGGGAAATATTGGCTGAACCAGGTGAAGGAGAGATAGACCATATGATTTTATTTGTGAGCAGGAAGTTATCATCTACAGAATAGAACTACACTACTAAAGAATGAGAAAGTTTGGCAATGGTGTATGCCTTGCAGAAATTTAGAAACTACTCGCTTCATTATCACTTTAATATATATATAGACCCCTCTTCGCTAAGATGCCTAGTGAAAAAGATAGTGTTGGGGGGGAGAATCTACATATGGACATTGTTGTTCCAGAAGTATGATTTTGAGGTGATTGTGAAACCAGGAAAATTTAACTCATGACCAGATAATTTATCGCGCATACTATTAGGAGAATATGCAAACAACTTGGATGACAATTTACCATATGCACACTTATTTTTGATCCAGATGGTTGCTGACTAATTTGCATACATAGTCCATTTATTAAGTACAAGACTAGCCCCATTATACTATACAGTGGCACAAAAGAAGCAGCTAGTAGTGAAGGTAGTAGAATACCAGCTCATAGTTGGAAATTTGTACATGATAGGGGAAAATAGTATTTTGTGACATTGAATATTGGAGCATGAAATAAATATGGTACTACCAGATGTTTGATTACTGAGAGGGGGGGGTGAATCAGTAATAGAGCAATAATCCTTTTTAACCACAAAATGTAAGTGTTATATCAATGAATCATTATCATCCAATAGTTGCAGAGTAAATAAAAAATGAACGAATGAGAAATCACACACATAAACAGTACACTAGTGTTTTTACGTGGAAACCCAAAGCGGGAGAAAACCACAGAATGATTTTTCTTATATGTATTTAAGAATTACATTAATTGGAAGAACCAACTTCCTTTGTTTTCCAGCTTCAACTGGAAGGAGGATCCAACCGCCTATTTTCTCATGCTACAATGTGAGGGAAGCTCCAAATCCCCAATTCTCTGGCTACAACCAAAAGGAGTCCACAACCCCCTATGTTCTCTGGCTACAACCATAAGGTGACTACAACCACTTGTCCTTTCCCCGTACAACTGCAATGAAATATAAGTAGAATGATGGAACCACTGTCACACTATCACTGTGAGATATACTACTGCAAACCTGTACCAATCAACCTGTAATCAACCTATACCATAAAAGAGTGCATCAACCATGCACCAACCTGTACCAATCAACATCTAATCAGCCTGTACCATACAAGTGCATCAACAATGCACCAACCCGTACCTCAACCTATACCATAAACAAGTGCATCAACCATGCACCAACCTGTACCTCAACCTGTACCATCAATGATTACATCAACCATGCACCAAATATGTACCAATCATGCATCAAATACACATAAACTATGACTCATCAAGATGTACCAACATCATCAACTATACACCTCATGTATGTGCCAACTCATCAACTAATTATCTCAACCATGTACCCAACATGTACTTCAACCATATACCAAATACATATACCAATATAACCATAAAAAGTTCTCTAGCAATACATCACACTATCCATAACCAAATACCATAAACCATTACATCAAACCATGTGCCACAACCTCATTGTTATACAACCTTTATCTGTAATATACCTCAACCAAAATCACTCATCAATTCCATCATCCAAATCTGATTTGTAACTCTGTAATAGACCTGGTGTATATGATCACATACATGAAAACCTTCCTTAACTTTAACAACAAGAGACTAGCATTTTCATCAAACTTTACTTTAGTCTCACATGAATAATTTTGGATTAGTCAACAACCCTAACTTGAAATAATCATAACTATGTACATGTAATGAATAAGGATCTGAAAATGGTACACAATGTTCTACAGTGTCTTTTATGCAATTCCTCCATATTTCACTACTTGGAACCTCTCAGAAAAGGAGTTATAGCAAAAATGACATACCTTGGTGAATTATGCATTATTCTAGCAAGCAAACTTGTAGAGCGTGCCACGCATGGAATATTTGTTGTATGGATATGGAAAATGTACAAAAAATACTATAGACTATAATATAAGCAACACATTTTGTCTTACTTAATTTGGATCTGTTATGAAGAAGTTATGACGTTTTTACCCAAAACACATGTTTTGGACTAGTTTCAGGACTAGCCACTAACCCTATTTTCCACAGAGTGTAACTCCAAAAATACAATGAACCACAAGCTGAAATTTGTACCACACCTATTTGGATATATTTCCTCAACAACCTCCCAATTTCACGGTCTGAATATTCTAGAAATTTTTTTATTGTGAAAATGGTGAGATGACCTGTAAATAACATACCTTAGAAAGCATCATCAAAATAATTTATCCTCCTTTGAATTCTGACCTTCTTTACTTCACCTTCCCTCTGAAGTTCAGCTTAGATATCCTTTGGTTACCTCATTCATTTGTATATATTCAATATGCTCAAGTGTGTTTAAAATGAGAGAGCCTTGCCTCTTATTTATACTTTTATGTAGCTTCCTCAAGGGTTACCGTTTAACCATCTGAACCCACTTTCTTTATTTTAGGGTTAACCCACTTCTAATTTCTCCATTAACTTTATTATTTAAATAATTTATTTTGTATTCACTTTGAATTATAGTACACTCATCAATTCACTTTATTATTTACCTTCTAAAATCTCGTAATCCACTTTGTCTACTTTGACCTTTTGGGGTTTCTAGATGACTCATTGGGGTTCTCCAAATTCACATGACCATAACTCTCTAATCGTGAGGAGTTATATGACGTTCCAAATACCACTGGAAATGGCATGGCATGTACTATCCATCTAGAATAGTATTTCCTACAAATATATCAAAACATGTACCATTATCCATGAAAAAATGTTGGTTCCATTACCCAAACCTCGGTTCTCCAACTTCACATGGCCATAACTCTCTAACCGTGAGGATTTATGTGACGTTCCACATACCACCGGAAATGAAATGACCTGTAATATCCATATAGAATAGTATTACCTTCAAATATATTAAAACTCATACTATTATACATCAAACAAACTTGGGTCCATTACCCTAACCTTTGTGCTACCTGAATTCGCTATCGGACTTCCTCCAAGGGTTGAAATCTATATAAAATATCACTCTCCAATGGTTGACATCAATGACAACCAACAATTGATATCAATTGTCCATCAATGTAAGCCAATTTTCTGATAATATCTCCCTTTGGCATTGATGGCAACACCAACATTGATGGAAACACTTAGTCATGACAACATTCATGCTTATACTCCTCATCAATGTTTCTATCTCTCCCCCTTTGACATCAATGGAAAAGGGTATCTCCCTTTGGGGCTACTCCCCCTGACTGAAATCACCTTGGGGATGCTACCCCTGTCTACCTTCCTCTGTGCTCTATCTCTAAGCATTTCTATCTTGCATATGATAAATCTCTACCCCTTTGTCATCAATGGAAAAGGCATCTTTCCATTTGGAGCTTCTCCCCCTAACTGAATTGTCCTTGGGGATACTCCCCCTGAATGAACTCTTCCTAAAATTGATCTCCCAACCTGAACTATCCTCTTTATGGTGATTCCTTATGTAAATCTAAGGCATATAAGACAAACATTCAAAAGAATTCATTTTGGAGTAGAAATTACTCCGAGTCTCTAACAAAGATACTCAAAGGCTTCCCATGGAAGCGGTTTTGTAAAAATGTTTGCCACTTTTTCTTTTCTGCTCACATATTCAACTCTGATGTTATTCTCTGCAACCTATTCCTGTAGAAAGTGATACTTGATTGGAATGTGCTTTGTTTTGGAGTTCATCACTGGGTTCTTTGAGATATTGATGGCACTTGTATTATCACAATATATTGGAATGGGATCATCATACTCAACCTGTATATCTGTCAGAGTTTGTTTCATCCATAGAACCTTTGTACAACATGTTGCTGCTGCAATATACTATGCCTCGACTATAGATAAGGGTATTGATGATTTTTTCTTGCTTAACCATGATACTAAACACTCACCCAAGTAGAACGTTTCTCCACTGGTACTTCGTCAGTCATCAATGCAACCAGCCCAATCTGCATCTGTGTAGGCAATAAGTGATATATCCTTTCCTTTTGGATACCATAATCCAAACTCTTATGTTCCTTTGAGATATCTGAAAATCCTCTTCACTTCTAACACATTTTATTTCTTTGGTGTTGCTTGAAATCGTGCCACCTGTCCAACTACTTGCATTAAATCTAGTTTGGATGTTGTCTCATATAGTAACCTACCAATCATTGACCTATATTGTCTCTAGTCTGTAGACTTTGAATCATCATCTTTTCTCAACTTGCAACTAGTTTGCATAGGAGTGGTAGCTAGTTTGAAATCTTCCATTTTGAACTTATTTAGAATTTATTTGATATACTTAGTTTGAGAAATAAAAATTTCTTAGTTGCTTTGGCGTATCTGAACACCCAAAAATAAGGATAGTTCTCCAAGTAATGACATTTCAAATTCATTCTGTATATTCTTTGCAAATTTATGACTTAACCTGTCATTAGTACTTCCAAAAACAATATCATCAACATAAATTTCAATTAAAAAAATACTACCTTGAGTTACCTTGATGTAGAGGTTGTTGTATGTGCTTCCTTTCCATAGTTCATAGGGAGTTTTTTCATTGTTGTTTCTGAGCATTACTCTATTTTGAATGTGAATTGTTGTATGCACTGCATGTGTCCAAAAAATATCTGTCAATTTTGAATCCATTAGAATTGTTCGATCCATTTCCTGTCTAATTATCATCCATTATGATAATGTTCCTTTGTCTCTAAACCACTCTTTGAACCAATCTATGAATCCATGCTCTCGTCCATACTATCCAAGACTCTACTTGCGCAACTATCCATAATGATGACACATTTATCACTATACTATTATGAAGTCTTTATTAATCCATCAAATTGTACTTTTGTTAACTGACTACTCTGGATATGTCTTCTCAAACTCCGCAAGCTTCTCGAAGGATGTTTTTTTGGTCTGTCAAAACTATCGCATAGACTACCCTTGTCTAATATTCATATTACCTGGGAGTCTCTAAGCCGGATGGCTCAGAACAATTCCTTCTCTCATGTGTATTCATCATCATCTTCATTGGTAGTTTCATCATCATATTCATTGCTAGATTCATCATCTCTCTGAGATTTGACTTGTTTCTTTCTGTCTGTGGATTCATCTTTCACTACAATGTCTGAAAGTACAATCTCTTGAACATGTTCCTTATTTACCTATCCTTCTTTTGTTTCATTTATTTTCCAAACCTTTCTGTATCTGACATCTTTCTTTTTCTCTGTAGAATTTTCTTCATCTCGTTTTATTGCTAATCTTACGATCTCTGGTACCTGGTCTTTGTTCACATGTTCTTCCTGTTTTCTTATCCATACATTCTTATATTTGATATCAGTGTTATATTTTATGGACGTATGGATCATTCTTATACAAACACCGGCTATGGGTCCATAGTTATGACATTTGTAACATTCAATGTTATGTGGGGCCACATAGGAACTTCTTGCTTGAACATTTCTTTTATAAATCCCTGCAATCTGCAACCTTATGTCCAAAATTAGTACAATAAAAACAATGACCATAAGAAAAATTGCATACCTGGGAGTGAATGATTTTCTTTGTGGAGTATTCCTTCTGAATTTATTCCTTGACTAATCATGATTAAGATTGAAGCTTCTTTGTGGCTTGAACATGGATGGTCTTCTTGAAGATGTATCTTCAATAGTTTTTTTAGATTATGGTTGACCGTGATTCCTTCCTTTGAGTACTTTTGCATAACTCTATCAATTTTCTTCATTATTCTTTTCTAGTAACCTAAAGTGCTTCTCTTCATTCTCTATTATTAAATGATGTGGATGTTTCTGCCTCTTCAATGTTCTTGTTGAGATTGATGATTTTACTTCTCAATGTGACAACTTCTTCTTCAAGCTTCTCAACCTCCTCTTCTTTCTTTATTATCTGAGACTTCGTGACTTATTTTTTTCTTTTAGCTTCTTCAATTTGGATTTTTAATGTGATTATTTATTCTTCAAGTCCTTTCTCTTCCTAACCAAACTCTGCCTCAAGCTAGTTTAGATCGTTAGTTATTTTCTTAAGATGATCTGTCAATATATTCTCTCTCATTTCTGCTTCTTCCTTTTGTGCTGCTATGTGGGCTTCCAAATATTGCTTTTGATATTCAAGATTTTCTTCGATATTTCTGGCTTCTTCAAGATGAGTTCTTAAGTTCTCAATGACCTGTTGTACTTATTCAAAAATGTGAACAGTTTCCTTTTGTTTCATCAACTCTTTCTTGAGTGAATTGTTTTCTTCTCTTTCTTTTCTTAGTTCATCTAAAGCACTAATCAATTCTGCTTCATAATTGTCTTCCTTTTCAATTAGTTTTTCTGCCTCATTTCTTTCATGGCATTCTATTTCAAGATGTATGCATTGTTCACAATTAAATAAAAACAACATACCTTTGTTGATTATGCACTCTTCATCTTCTGAATATGTTTGACATGATGAACATATTTCTTCTTGATCTGTACCTACATCTTCTTTGGCATTTTCTGAATCTTCGAAGGGGGAAGAATATATTTCATGTAACTTATCCCAAAGTTCTTTGGCTGATGAACATTTGCCAACCTTTTCTCTTACTGGATGAGGTAATCCCTCCCAGATGAAATACAATGCTATTTTTTTATTCTTCTTCAATTCCTTCTTAGCTGCAGTCTTTTCCATTTTTGAACTATCATATCCTGTAACGACAGATAGCCAAATATAATACCCCTGTTCCTATAAAAATACTTTCGTCCTTCCACTCCATAACTCTACTTTAAACCATTTTGACCATTAAACAATGGTAGTCCATTCTCAGAATAATCCATGACCTCCTTCCAGTGGTTAAACTGTTTCATGAAGGAACCCACTCTGATACCAATTGTTGGATTACTGAGAGGGGGGGTGTGAATCAATAATAGAAAAATAATCATTTTTGACCACAAAATGCAGGTTTTATATCAATGTATCATTATCATCCAATAGTTGCAGAGTAAATAAAAAATGAAAAAATGAGAAATCATACACATACACAGTACACCAATTTTTTTACGTGGAAACCCAAAGTGGGAGAAAACCACATAATTCTTTTTCTTATATGTCTTTAAGAATTACATTCATTGGAATCACCAACTTTCGTTGTTTTCTAGCTGCAACTGGAAGGAGGCTCCAACCCCCTAGTTTCTCAGTATATAACCTGAGTGAATCTCCAACTCCTCAATTCTCTGGCTACAACCAGAAGGAGGCCACAACCCCCTATGTTCCCCGGCTACAACCACCTGTCCTTGCCCCATCCAACTTCCCTAAAATATAAGTAGAATGATGGAACCATTGTCACACTATCATTGTGAGATATACTATTGTAAACCTATACCAATCAACATGTAATCAACCTGTACCATAAAAAAGTGCATCAACCATGCACCAACCTACACCAATCAACATGTAATTAGACTGTACCATAAACAAGTGCATCAACCATGCACCAACATGTACCTCAACCTGCAATCAGCCTGTACCATAAACACGTGCATAAACCATGTACCAACCTATACCTCAACCTTTACCATCAACGAGTGCATCAACCATGCACCAAATATGTACCAATCATGCATCAAATACACATAAACTATGACTCATCATGATGTACCAACATCATCAACTATACACCTTATGTATGTGCCAACTGTTGGCACAAGGGAAAACCTAGGGTTCAATGCAACAACAATGCACCAACAAAACCCTAACTACTGGCCCTTTCGACAACACCTGCGAAGAAAATGAAGTCTAACCCGAGGTAGAAGCAGGGGTGGTTGCAGGACTCAGGTGTCTGCAACCTTAGTTGGGACACATATCTATGATTATGACACTTAATAAAGCACTTAGCACCATTAGTTCATCATTATTTACCTAATATCTACTTCGCATATAAAACAGAGCATTACAACATTCACCTTGACCTAATGTATATAAGAACTTAGCACACATGATTAGATCAGATCTAGTAGACTCAAGCACTAAGAAATTTCACAGATGTCAAATCTAGCATCCAGATTCATTATAATCACAAAGCATAAGCAGATCTATCTATATCTGTATCAAGCACTTAGCAAATAACACATAAATACATTAGAACATCACACAGAGAATAATAACATAGTATTTACGTGGTTCACCCCCACCCTAGGGCTACATCCATCAACTCTTCTTCTTTATTAGCTTCAATCAATCATCCACATGCATAGAGCCACAAAACCCTTACTCTGCATAGGACAAAAGATCTGTGCAGCTCGCTAGATCCTTCTTCCTTGCGTTACAACACAAAGCCTTCACAGTCTCTTACAATGACTTGCACTTAGCCCTGCAAGTCTCACACAGTATGCACGAGGCCTTACACTTATTGATAACAAAGATCCAACTCTTAGCACTTAGACAACTTGCACAACTCTTGTGCACTATTCAACTACTTCTTACATTTCCTAGCCTTCTATTTATACATACAAAATAGGCCTAAACATGGGTAAACCCATGGGCCGACATCCCATTCCCGTTACATATTCTCAAATCCCAAAAAAGGACTTAAAAAGGGGCTGAGATCCCACGATATATGCTTCTCCTTGCACTCCTTCTTCGACAGGCTATCGAAGTCCCAAAATAGGTCAAACTTGACCAAGGATCACCCAAAACTTGGTCAAGGGCCAATAGGCCCCCAACACTCCTGTGACTCGTCTCGAGTCACTCTGGTCTGGCTAGTTCTGCTTTGAACACCTCAAGCTTGGCTTGAGCTTCTTCAACTTGCTACTGTGCCACAACCTCATGTTCTATGAACTCCTGGATGACTGCATCATTGATAGGTCCCTCTAGACGTTGTTCAGCTGTAGTGACATCCTGCTCTAGTTCTGCTCCTTGCCCTTCTACTTCTGTAAACAATTGATAGGCCTTATCTTGCATAGGTTGGAATTTCTGTGTTACCTCCATAAATATTCTCTAGATGGTATAGATTTGATGTTGTGTAGTGCGTTGCTCTTGGGAGCACTTCATTATTTCCACAACTGACAGGGACTTCAGCTGAGCCTGTATCTTTTCGACTTGATACTTTGCCTCTTGGAGTTGTGACTCTAGTGCCTTCATAGGTCTTGGCACTACGATTAGTGAGGTGCTTATATTCCAAGGTAAGAGCCTTGAGCCTTTCAACTATGCTCCTGGCGGTTGCTTCCCTTTGGTCTCTTACATCTTGTGGGGTCTCGGGTACTGCGCATAGTTCCATGTCTGTGATGCATTGTTGTAGCTGTTGGATCACTTCTTCAAGTTGCACTACTTGTTGTGGAACTTGATATTTGACCTTTAATTCTATGACTGTCATAGAGAAAAGTTCTTTGTTGACCATTCCATTTACTTCGATTTTCTCCGCGAGAAACTGTTCCTTTTCTTGCTATAGTTGTGTTTTTTCTTCGTCAAAATTCACTTGGAGAGCAATCTTTTCCCATTTTGCTGCACTGTGGTTCTCTACTAGTACCCCTTGTACTTGTGTTAAACCTTGGGTGGATTGCGTTGTTTCTTCCTGTGCTCATCGAAGGTGAGATTCGACTATATTGGCTAAGTGGTGGAGTTGAGCTAGCTCATCTCCCAATTCTGGATCTCTCGGTGCAGTGGAGACTACACGGATGGACTGTAGGGATTGTTGTACCCCTCAGAGTTTAGTATTAATTCAATCATACAACTCCTCTTTCTTTTCTTCTTACTTCTCTACTATTTCCAGCGAAGAATATTGCAGGGATGCTATGAGGAAATTGAAGTTATCGGAGGTGAGAATAGTTTGCATCTTGGTCATGGTGGCCTTCACTTTCTTTCGGGAGGAAGGTTTCAGAGGCGAACCTTTTATCTTCTTCAGGAGATCAACCTCATCTCCTTGCTTTTGTTCGACTTCTTTGTCAACTAAATCTTCGCCATCACCTCCTTGCTCTAGTGATATGGAGGCAGTCTTCACGGATGTGTTGTCTAATTCTTGGACCTCTTCGGTCTTCTTTGTTCTACTTGGTCCAGGTGTATCCTACACAGTTTCTGGGCTATCGATGTTAGATATGTCCATATGGTATGCTGGAACAAGGAGGTCCGCCGACCAGTCCTTAGTGATCTCCTCCAATTCCTCCTCCACCATCTTGTAGTAGGACTGAACTTGTTTCTTGTGTTCGTTAGCGCGAGCTGTGATGTAAGTAAAATGTCGATTTGCATTGAACTTCATCAAAGGCTTGAACCGGTGTAGAGTGTTCGGAGTCATGCGAGGCTCGAACTGTATGGCTACCTTTAGCTGATTGTAGTAGGTATGAAAAACAACATTTGACTACCACTGTTTATTCATGTTGCTTGAGTACCACAGTGTACTAAAATTCATGGCCAGTGGTTCAAAAGGTTCGATGTCCTAGAAGGTCATACCTTCCGACATCTCCTAGGCGATAAAAGCTATCAGTATCAAAATCTAGCTGAAATAAAATTCATATCCTTGATCTTATGCTTCTCTACAGTTGAGTTCCAATTGGTTCACCATGTACTTCACCCAGTTCATCTGAAGGCCTTTCGCACACTTGCCTGCGAGGTTGAATACAAAAATGGTGGCTTGAGTGGGTTGGTTCTTTAGAACTAACTTCCCTGTAATCAACTGACATGAGAGGTTCACTACGCCACTCTGGATAGAAGCTACTTTGTAACCTCATGTGCCTTTCTCGACATCGCCATAAGTGTCCTTGATCCATTGTGCTAGAACGCGATCCATGGATTTTCCATGGTAAAACTCATGTGGATCGAATCCTTGCATACTCAACCCCATGATCCAATTGATCAGTGTCGGATCAACTATTATACGAGGGTTTAGACACAAATAATCGCCATGGTAACAAGACAACAACATTTTGACACATGCATTTACCTCTTGGTGTTTTCCGAAGTGAGGAATCTTCATGACATTGAGCAGGGTGGACTATGCGAGGTTCATAGTACACGATTGGGGGATTATCTTAGAATTCTTCCCCTTAGTCTGGGTCAGGTACTTATGTGGGGAAACAATGTTGTAAACTTTGTGATATCTGAGGTTGAATTTGCTAAAATTCAACGCCGCAATCTTATCTTGGTCTACTTGAACTACGTGTATCCCCTTCGGGAGGTACGCCATGACCAAGGTGTATTTGAAATCTCTGGGCACACTGTCTTGATTCACTGTGTCGCTCTGGGGTGGAATATAGGCGGGTAATATGGTCAGGATCAATTTAGCATTCGCTAGATCATCCCTGTGCTTGGTTTGCTTTTCATCAGATGGTCAGGATGCTCCGGCTCCATGAGCAGTGGATGGAGAGACTGGAATTCCTCTCGTCGATGATGCGTGTACACCTCTATACATCGACATGACTCTTTCATCCATGAGGTCGATCAAAATTTATTCAACAATTTTCTTGGAAGCGCTCAACTCATCTGGCATACACACTCGGGATTAACAATCTCAGGTTCGGGGAATAACTTAGACACTGTAATAGGATAAACATCAAGAGTGCGATGATCACTGTATAAAATCAACGTAGTTTGCAGGCTCAAATTATCATTTGGAAAAAGTGTTCTCGGTGCATGGCGCGACGGGATAAATAGGTAACTCGGCAACAGGTATGAATCCTTCATTAACTTTGTTATGTCTATTATGGCGCGGTCCCAATGGTTAGATGGTGAGTTGTCTATCCATAAATGTCTTTCTACCCATTTTGAGAATTGGTCTAAAGGTTATAATGTCCCCAAAAACTATATTGATTTTCCATGGTGAAGTGTTATGTGTCGTTGTTCTAATATCCCGACGAAGCTCCAATTTTGCAATTTTTTCTTCTACGAGGTTTCCTCTGGAACCTTCTGCAACTTGTCGATCTTAGCTCACTTCTTGCTTAGCTTTCTAGCCTTCTTCCTAGTGAGCTTCGTCTTGGTATGCCTTTTTCCATTCCGATCTTTATCTTCTTTTGACATAGTGACTTTACGTTGTTGAGATCCATTCCTAAGATTCGCGGGTGATCCTTCTTCTTTATCTGGAATAGGTACTTCAATCTTCAGTGGTTCTTCTAGTGTTCTTGCAACTTTGACATCCGGGTCTGTAGTGTTAAATGGCTTTGATCTATTCTTTTGTTCTTCAATCAACTCTGCGATCCTTCTAGTCATGAATGCTTTTAACTCTTGCTTCTTCTTCTCTAAAAATTCTTCTTCTTCTTGCCTTCTAACCTGATCTCTTTCAATCCAAGGTTTTCCTAGTAGCATGGTTAATGGGGCACTGTTCTCAATAAATTTAATAATCTCAAAATATTCCTTTGTCGAAGTTCCATTGGCATTCATAGGTATCCGGGTGATCTTTCCACATAGGTTTATCATCTTTCCTTTGAATAGTCCTTTTCCTCCCAATGAAGGAATCATAGAAGGCATCCCTATAGCTTTCCAAGTTATCTCTGTCATGATATTCACCTATGTTTCCTCATCTAGAACACAGTCAATGCCAAAGTCTCATATTCTTTCTTCAAGGCATTCTTTTTCTTTGAAGATCTCTGATAATCTGACATGTCGATGGTCATTTAGGGTTTCTTTCATCTGTAGCAATACTTTCTCTGATTATTTCTGGGGTTCTGTCATAATCTTAGTTTCTGGATCTGCCTTAGGGTTCTCTTGTCTCATGTTCATTCCTTCAAGCTTAGCAATCATTCTAGGACAACCCAATACTTCATGGTCCATAGATTTACAACAAAGACAACTGGGTCTTTTCCCAAGGCATTCCTTAGCAAGATGTCCCAGTCTTCTACAACTGTAATAGAGGGTTAATCCTCTCTTTCTTTTAAATGATCCCCAACCTTTCCTGTACTGTGCACTAGGATCATGGTAGCTAACTTGCAAAAAATTCTTTCTAGGATCTTGCATACACTTATTAGTCCAAACATTCTTTCTATTCATAGGTATAACATATTTTTCACTATTCTTATCAGATCTATTCATATCAAACCTTCTTTCATCTATGAATACCCTAGTTTTCAAGCTAGGATAGAATCTATCAAATATGCCTATATCCATGATTTAGAAACAAATAATTCCACTTATCTTACTTCTGCAGAGCACAAAGCTTTCAGATCTAGAACTTTTCAATATTCTTACCTTTATCAGAGCACAGAGCTTTCTAATCTTACCTCTTTTAATCAAGAATTCTCACTTGTACTTTTCTTAGAGAACAAAGCTTCTAGATCTTACCTCTTTTCTTCATATCAGACTTCTTTTCCTTAGCACAGAGCTTGCCAAACTAGTAGAGTATTCCGCACTAGAGAAATAGATCTACGCACAGAGCTTTCATAATTTCAGGTCGGATATTTGCACATAGCTTCTTCTTCCTCATTTCCCAGAAATCACAGTTTCAAGTCCCGACGACAGAACCATTTGTTGGCACAGGGGTAGACCTAGGGTTCAACGCTACAACATCGCACCAACAAAACCCTAACTACCAACCCTTTCGACAACACCTGCGAAGCGGATGAAGTCTCACCTGAGGTAGAGGCAGGGGTGGTTGTAGGACTTAGGTGTTTGCAACCTTAGAGGGGACACAAATATGTGATTATGACACTTAATAAATCACTTAGCACCGTTATTTCATCATTATTTACGTAATATCTACTTCACAGATAAAACAGAGCATCGCAACATTCACCCTGACCTAACGTATATAAGCACTTAGCACATGGGATTAGATCAGATCTAGAAAACTCAAGCATTAAGCAAGTTCACAGATGTCAGATCTAGCATCCAGATTCATCATAAGCACAAAGCATAAATATATCTATCTATCTATCTATATCAAGCACTTAGAAAATAACACATAAATACATCAGAACATCACACAGAGCATAATAACACACTATTTATGTGGTTCACCCCCACCCTGAGGCTACACCCACCAACTCTTCTTCTTTATTAGATTCAATCAGTCATCCACATGCACAGAGCCACAAAACCCTTACTCTGCATAGGATGAAAGATCTGCGCAGCTCACTAGATCCTTCTTCCTTGCATTACAACACAAAGCCTTCATAATCTATTATAATGACTTGCACTTAGCCCTGCAATTCTCACACAGTATGCACAAATCCTTACACTTCTTGATCATACAAATCCAACTCTTATAAAATAGCCAACTTTCACAACTCTTGCGCACTATTTAACAACTTCTTACATTTCCTAGCCTTCTATTTATACATACAAAATAGGCCTAAACATGGGTAAATCCATGGGCCGACATCCCATTCCCGTTACATATTCCCAAATCCCAAAAGAGGACCCAAAAAGGGGCCTAGATCCCGCAATCTCTGCTTCGTCTTGCACTCCATCTTCGACAGGCTGTCGAAGTCCCAAAATAGGTCAAACTTGACCAAGGATCTCCCAAAACTTGGTCAAGGGCCAGCACCAACTCATCAACTAATTGTCTCAACCATGTACCCAACATGTACCTCAACCATATACCAAATGAATATACCAATATAACCATCAAAATTTCTATAGCAATACATCACACTATCCATAACCAAATGCCATAAACCATTACATCAAACCATGTGCCACAACCTCTCTATTCTACAACCTCTATCTGTAATATACCTCAACCAAAATCCCTCATCAATTTCATCATCAAAATTTGATTTGTAACTTTGTAATAGACCTAGTGTATATGATAACATACCTAAGAAAATTTCTTAACTTTAACAAGAAGAGACTATCATTTTCATGAAACTTTACTTTAGTTTCACATGACTAATTTTGGATTAGTCAACAACCCTAACTTGAAATAATCATAACTATGTACCTGTAATGAATAAGGATCTGGAAATTTTACGCAATGTTATTCAGTGCCTTTTATGCAATTCCTCCAGATTTCACTACTTGGAACTTCTTAGAAAAGGAATTATAGGAAAAATGACATACCTTGTTGAATTTTGGTTTATTCTAGAGAGCGAACTTGTAGAGCATTCCCCGCACAGAATGTTTGTTGTATGGATCTGAAAATTTTACACAAAATACTACAAATTGTACTCTAACCAAAATTTTTTGTCTTACTTAATTTGGATCTGTTATGAAGAATTTATGATGTTTTTACCCGAAACACCTGTTTTAGACTAGTTTCAGGACTAGCCACAAACCCTATTTTCCACTCAGTGTAACTCCAAAAATACAACGACCCACAAGCTGAAATTTGTACCATGGATACTTGGATATGTTTCCTCAATGGTCTCCGAACTTCAAGGTCTGGATAATTATAGAAAAAATGTTATTGCGAAAATGATGAGATGACCTGTAAATAACATACCTTAGAAAGCATCATCAAAATAATTTATCCTCCCTTGAATTTCGACCTTCTTTACTTCACCTTCCCTCTGAAATTCGACTTAGATATCATTTGGTTACCTTAGTCACTTGTATATATTCAATATGCTCAAGTGTGTTTAAAATGAGAGAGCCTTGCCTCTTATTTATACTTTTATGTAGCTTTTTCAAGGGGTTACCTTTTAACCGTCTTAACCCACTTCTAATTTCTCCATTAACTTTATTATCTAAATAATTTATTTTGTATTCACTTTGAATTACAGTACACTCATCACTTCACTTTATTATTTACCTTCTAAAATATCTTAAACCACTTTGACTACTTTGACCTTTTAGGGCTTCTAGATGACTCATGAGGGTTCTCCAACTTGACATGGCCATAAATTTCTAACCATGAGGAGTTATGTGGCATTCCATATACCACTAGAAATGGCATGACATGTACTATACATATAGAATAGTCTTTCCTGCAAATATATAAAAACTCATACCATTATCCATCAAACAAAGTTGGGTCCATTACTGAAACCTGGGTTCTCCAACTTCACATGGCCATAACTTGTTAGAAAAACAGAACCGCGGAGCAATAAAATAAAACGAATGCAGAAACAAAAAACAGAAGACACACAATACAAGAGAGACACAGATATACGTGGTTCACCCAGTGTGGGCTACGTCCACCAGAGAAATTGCCAGGTCCTTCCTTTGTTATTATCCAGCAAATGAAGGGATACAACCTACAGCAAAACCCGCTGTAACTTCCTCTTCTTTCTCGCACAGTCTCCTATCTCATAATACAATATTCACCCTCATTCCATAGCCGCAATACATTTCCCTCATAAAAGAGGGTTGCCTTCTAGGGCAAAAAACCCTAACATAATCTCTACCGTTAGATCTGCGACCTTATAATGAACGGTCCAGATTTACAATGAAATTACATATACTTTTACAAGGCA